>JAVJGJ010000034.1:11828230-11852032 GCA_035590215.1 Microhierax caerulescens | reverse complement strand
TAAATACTATAATTACATGTAAATAATTTCAGTACAAGGGGGTACCCTGAAGAGTAGGAGCTAGCCAGTTCAGAATTTTACCTCCCAAAGAAATCCAGTTTAATCTGAAGACTGTATCCAGACACTACAAGAACATTTTCTTCTATCAGCATAGTTTGACACTACTCTTACTAATTTTTATTTCTAAGCAAAACCACAGTAAACAACGTAACTAAAGTACTTCTGCCTGGTGGTGTATTTTATATCTCAGCGTATCTCATATCAAAGCAGCAGTACTCCAGACTATATGCTCTTCTGAAGGGTTCCCAGAACAGTACATAATTTTGAGTCTTTAAAAGCATGATAAACTTAAATTACAGGACATTAACCTTGAATGCACATTTAGGAGATAGAATGGTGCAAACAAAATGGCAATACAAGGTAATTACCATATAAAATTATCTGCAATATTTGAAAAACTACTCAAGTCAGCACTGTTGAAATTTGAATTCAAGGCAAGGGAAAGGCCATGGAAAATCCTTTATAGGAACAACGAATACAGGCACAAAAGGACCTGGAGAAAATATGGATTATTAGTGTCCTAGACAGGGAACTTAACTGTCTACTTGTCTTTAGAAGCTATACATTTACAGGTGAGACATCCTGTCGATACTTATCGCTAGGGAAGCAGGGTGATGGGGCCAGGAAGGAAGATGATGTGCTCTGTTAAAACAGTGCAAGAGAATAGAGACAGTGAAAGAAACTATGGAACTGTGTAGCTGGAGGTTATTGTTGTTCTTGTTTAGAAAGAAAAGTTTCTGTGATGGGCTAAAGTTTGGAACTAGCCAAATAAGAAGTCAGGAGAACAATCCATTCACGTAATCCAGCAGTCACAGAAAGAAAGGAAAAGAGAGTGTAGGTGTGGGTTGGATGAGGTTGAAAGTTTTAAGTATAAGGCAAGCATATTTCTCTTTCAAAGCAAGATAAATGGAGGCCTGGCAAAATGAATGGTTTGAGAACTATAAAGAAAATCAAACTTGTAAATAAGTGAATGAACCAAATAAGAATAAGGGTGTATTTTCATACAGTTTAACAGTGGAGTTGGATCTGGGAGTTAGTGGGTTTGGATGACACTAGGATCTGTCTTCATTTGCTAATGTTGGGGAAATACTTCCATTCTTTTAAAAAGAGATTCTAGATCCATTGTAAGTACAGCAAGTGCATTTGTATGAAAAAAGACAGCAACTTTGGAACTAACAATGGGATTCATTGTTATGCTAGAGATGAGAACTGAGTGGCAGTCACAAAATTATAGCTTGCTTTTACTATTGCATGCACGGTATAAGCTGTCAGCTGCAGGCAAGCGTAAGACCAAGTGATGCATGAGTTTTTGACTTTCCTTAATAATTTTTATTGTGTGTATATTTTTGTGTAAGTTTTATTCTTCATCAGGTGGAGCACCTGAACAGTAATACTGGCCGGCAGGAAAGAAATGCTCAGATATATTTTGAAAAATTGTTATGAATTAAAAAACTGCCAAAAATTTGTATGCTACTAACTTAGCAGATCTTAAGTTAAAATACATGCTTTAGTAAAAATGTCAAATAAATCATTCACTGGGATGATGTATAGCAAGCTTAATTACTTTTAGAGTAGTGGTGCTTTTTGTGAACAATTAAAAATGAGAGGAATATTGCCTAGATAGTGTAAATACTTAGGAATTGTTTCTGTCTAAATCAATATTGGAATGTAGAACCAGTTTATACATTAAAAATACCTCAATTCTCTCAGAGATTTTATAAATATGTATGATGTTCAGTTCCCTATAATTCCCGTTGATCTTTTAAAGTCATGCTTGGATAGTTCTAGAGATCAGTGAAAACATTTGAAAGTAGAATATATATTAGCTACTCTCCCATTTTTAATGTCTAACATAAAATAGCATGGTATTATGTTTTCTTAAAAGATATCAGATTGCTAAGTCATTAAAAGACCACAAACAGTTGGAAAGTCTTCTCATAGTAGCATTCATAAGGCCATATAAAAATGGAGAATTTCACCTACTGTCAGAGAGCCAGGCTTCGATGCCAATCTCTGTATGCATGTGAACATGTCACCCATCAAAGTAACAAGAGTTTTCATAATTATATCAACACGGTCTGCTATAAATACAGAATTGTTAGGGAACTGGAACTTTTTAACAGCTAAAAGTGCATATTGTTTCTGAAGATCCAAGACCCTTCTTTTAGGATAATATCTTTGGAATTGAAAGAACAAGTATTTGTCAATTTATAATCCCTCTGATAATTTATCTGTGAACTAGGCTCAGGATTTTCATGCTGAGTCATAAGCAGAAGGTGGAATGAAGCTGATCTACCTACAGAGGAACTGTTTGTATGAAGAGAGATGCTAGTGATTATTCAATAACTTAAACCTAGGCAAAGCATTAAACTAGATAAAAATTCTTGCCACTGTGTGCTGACCATTCTAAAGTAAGATTCCAGTACCTCTTGCTATGCAGCCTCTGCAGGCATCTTGCTGCAAGACACATGTGGAGTCCAATCATGACTTGGAAAACAACAAAAGCAGTCTCTTTTTTTTTTTTTTTTTTTTTTTTTTTTCAGATACGCAGTTCACCCACTTAAAAGTCTTTTAAGCAAGGAATTAAATAACTGTCTTGCATGTGACATGCAGCCTCTGCCTCTCATCTGGTTAAGCTTAGGAGAAAAATTCAGGTTCCTTTCTAAAAATGGCATATGTCTAAGTGCTAGTCTGTTCCAGAACGTAGAGGAAGAGAGAATTTCATCATAAGCAAAAATAAAGTTTGTTTGCTTGAATTAATTAAGGGGAAATTTAATTAATTTTAATGACCGTAAATATGCTGTTAGAGGGTGAGTGATATAAGATTCCTTGAAAAGTTTACAAAGAATTGGTTAGCCTTTATGTTTTATAAAATAATTCAGAAAATCAGAGTGGAAAACAGCAAAAAAAACCCCAACTCACTAAACATATTTTGCTTAAAAAAGAATCCACTTGCTGGAGATTTTTAATATAGGCACATTTTCTGATCTGAATACGAAGAGTGAAGACAACAAAACTGAACACCCACCCCGCCCCCCAACTTTTTGATAGTCACTGAAACTTTCCTGTAGAAATCGGAGGTACAAAAAAGAACAGCTGGCAGCAAGTGACACTGAGAATAATTGAAATCAGAAAAATATCATAATCAACAATCTGTTTATTTAAGTGATAGCAATTATTGATAGTCGATGGAATAAGTGATCCAATGATATGATAAAATCTCCCTAATTTAGAGTGTTTAATGTGTTCATAAGCTCACTATAAGTTTGAATGGGATAAAACATATCTTATATGCTGAAAAAACATTGGATACATGGTGAGACCAATGTGTAAATATTTCAAGAAAAAAAAATATTTCTATGGGGAAAGCCTTCCATATTAAAAATAAAAGCAGCTTTCTCTTTTTTCCTTTTTTTTTTTTTTGGTGACAAATAACAGAATCCCGTATCTATCTTCTAACTGGATAAGACTGCATGAGAATTTATTGCAAAATATTCTCCTTTCTTGGGAATCAATTAAAGTCCCGTCATATAAGACAGTTAAAATATGGAGACGTTGGGTCATTCTTTCTTCATTATTTTATGAGAATGAATAAAAGAGAGAAGTGCATTATTAACCACAAGATTAACGTTTTAAAAAAGTAAAAGATCCATAAGGTTTCTGATCAGATGGAGAGTGTGGCAGTAATTGCTAGATAACTGTGAGGATGGTGTACCATTCACAAGTACTTTGCAGCAGATTGAAAAGTATTGGCTGTGCAGTATAAAAAAAAAATATTTAGTTGGTTTACCTGTACTGTCTTTCCCAAAGCTCACAAATTGGGACATTTTCCATTGCAAATACAAGAAGGGACTCAGCAAAGTGTTATTCAACCTTTAAGGATAATCTGTCTGTTGCGGTTTAACCCCAGCCAGCAATTAAACCCCATGCAGCCACTCGTTCACTCCCCCCACAGTGGGATGGGGGAGAGAACTGGAAGGGTAAAAGTGAGAAAACTTGTGAGTTGAGATAAAGACAGATTAATAGGTAAAGCAAAAGCTGTGCATGCAAAGAAAGCAAGACAAGGAATCCATTCACCACTTCCCATGGGCATGCCAGGAGAGCGGGGCTCCATCATGCATGGTGGTGACTTGGGAATCACTCCGAAAGTCTCACCCCTTCCTTCTTCCCTTCCAGCTTTATATACCGAGCATGACCTCATATGGTATGGAGTATGCCTTGGGCCAGCTGTCCTGGCTGTGCCCCTTCCCCCCCCCCATCTGCTTGTGGGGGGGGGTGAAGAGCAGCAATGGCGTTGGCCTGTGCCAGCCCTGCTCAGCAATAACAAAAACATGCCTGTGTTAGCGATGTTGTTTCCAGCACAAATGCAAAACATAGCCCCATACCAGCTACTGTGAAGAAAATTAACTCTATCCCAGCAAAACTAGGGCACTGTCACGTGAATGAGGAAAGCCCTTCAGCACATAATATTCCCTTCTGACAGTACCAAAGCAGCTTGTGATTTTCCCAGACCATCTTCTTAATCCTTCCCTGGAATCATAAACTGTCTATAACATTCCAGCATGATACCTTACAATAGAATATGTAGACAAATAGGCAAGCTCAAAATCCTGACACAGGCTTAGGAAAGAGAATTTTGATCCAGGTTGGGTTTCCTCATTGAGTTGGATTTTTTCATTGATTTGTTTTTCTTGTCATGGATATGTGGCAAGTGAACGAAACAGGAATGCATATTGCCAAAAATCCCATAGTGCCTATCTTGCATTCATGTTAAATAGGTTCACAGTAGATATAGGACATGAGAAAATTTGGTCCCAGATCAAAAAAAATCCTTATTGTTTCTGCAAGACAGGGCAGAGGCATCTTAACCAGGTCAAATCCAAAAGGCAAGGCCACTGTGCTACTGCCTCATTTATATCCACACTGAGTAAAGCAATAGGAAAGTGTGAAGTATGTTGTTCTGCAGTAACAGCAATGTGGAAGGACAGCTTTAGATCTCAGTCTCAAATTCATCAGTAGTTATTTAACATTCAGTAAGAACGACCAAAAGAAGCCTGCACCACAGAACTTTATTCTGCTGCTGTGATTCAGTGATTCAGTGAGCGTGGCATTTTGTTTCCTATGGGAAGATAGGTGGGATAAGGTGGTATTTTTGACCAGATTATCCCAATTAAGAATTTATGATTAATTTAGAAATAGCTGGGTGATTTATCACAGTAGAGATGATGGATAGAATTATAAGTAAAGACAGAGAGAAGTGGGATTATTCAGGGAAAAAATGTTCTGAGTAGAATGAAAGCCTGGAAATATTACCTACAGTATTTCAAAAATTATGTACAAAGATAACAAGTTACAAGTTAGTTTTTCTTAATTAAAGTCTTAGGGAGATTTTATTTCTGATCTTCAGTCAAAATCACATGAATTAAAGACCATTGGAGTTTAGAGATGTCAAGTAAAACTACGTTAGTGAAAAACTTCAGTATTGAATATTCTCAATATTCCAAGGAATTACACTTGAAGTGCTGCAACTTTTACATACATATCTTATACATATTATTTTTTTTTAATCTGAATGAGTTAGAATAGATTGTGATGGTCCTGTGTGGCATCTTAGGGAAAAAAGAAGAAAGCTTCCTTCCTATACATGCTGTTTTGGCACTGGGTTCAAGTATGTTTCTTCCATTAAATGGAATAACCCACCTTTTAATAGCTGTATTGGTACATGAACAGGTATGCATATAGGTCAAGTCTCCGCTATAATGTTTTGCTAAGAAGAGGGTAAAACCTCAGCCAAACTAGTTGTTCTGGCAAAATCAGCAGAGATATATACTAGGTAAGCAGTTCATGTTCTTGTAGACAGTTTTATATATATATATGCTATAACAGCATGATCCATTCCTTTCCCACTGTGAAGGAAACATAAAATGACAGTACTAATTCATCTGGTTACTCTGAAAGAATGCAAACTGCCTATTCTTTTCTAGACAGAAATATAGGTACTACAGTGCTTTATTTTCGTGATAGAATTGTTCTGATGTAGTAGGATACTATCTGTACTTTCAGCCTTTAGCTTTCAGCTCTCTGAAATGTGAGGATAACAGAACAATTCTGGTTCCCAGGGTTTAATTCTCATCCTTAATCAGACTGAGCTAATCTTAAAATCAAGGCCAAAATTAGCTTATGCCCATCCTATGTATTGTACAAATGGGAGGATGTCAGTGTTTCTGTAACCGGTGGTGTACATGCAGCTGTTGTGGCATCTGCACTCTCTTGGTTACCTTGCCTCAGCACTTCTTTGGCAAGCTGCCTTGCTCTTTGGATTATACTTGGTGTGATTGAACAAGACCTAAATCTATGTTCCATAGTTAGCAAGTCCATTAACAATATTGCCACAACACTTTGCGTTAGCACTGAGATTTTTTTTCCCCCCAGACATCTGTGGGATTTAGCAATATAAAGTCCATTTGTATTAGTAGTAATTGGAGGCTGTGTAGCTGGATCTCTCAATTACCTTTAACTTAATTTAAATTTAAATGTTTAAATTAAATTTAAATGTTAACATTTTCTGGTTTCACACTCTCCCCTCTTCTGATTCTGCTATAAAAATGCAAATAATTACTTGGGGAAAAGAAGTAGGACACAGTAGATGGTATTCCCTCTATACTGATGTGCAGCAGGTGGTAGTATGTTTTCATAATGGCCTGTTCAGATTTCATATCCATAAACAGATCCTTAAATTACCAAAAAAAACTAATTTCATAACATATGAAGGCTATGAGCACCCACATTCAAATCATTAATTTGGTAGGAATCACTTTTCTTTAGCTTTCTTGGCAGCAACATTGTTGCGAAGAACACACGCTGACAAGGAAAAAACAACAACAAAAAAAACAACAAAAAAAGCAGACTACACACCATTACTATGACTGTCATCATTTTAATGGAACCTTTTGAAGGATATTTATCCTTGACATTTTGAAAGTGAGGTTCAGTCAATTGTGTAGAAGGGAATACAAATGTATGCATTCATCCTGGCTTAGAAGAATAAACTTCTCCTTTAATTTTTTTAAAAAACTATGAATAGCCATGAATTCAAATCCTGTTTTTTCAAGAATTTACTTACCCATCCATGCCACTTTTCAAAATAAACATGAAATTCATATTTAAAAAAAGCTATTTCATTGCCCTAGTTGGTATTGTTGATAATGATCAAGGAAGAGAGAAAAACCACCCACCCAGAACTGTAGAGAAGACAATTTCTGCAGCTCTGCTTTTCATTTAATACTTCTCTAATAGGATATAAGTTTTACAAAATAGGTTGCTTTTTTTACCGGTGATAAATCGTCTTGGAAGTTCACAACCACTTAACCCATCCAAACCGCTATTAAGCTTCCTTCAATGCATCTGCAATGAAGAGCATCTGTATTTTATAAATGTTGTTTACAGACTCTTCACTGAGAGCTCCCTGTTGGAAAACAATAAATGCTGATGCAGGCAGATGTTGCAGTATCAACTACTTCATATATCAGAAGTCAGACGCAACTCCTGCAGATCTGGACAAGCTCTGTAGTAGTTATTGCAATTACTACAGCAATATAGTAGTAATTGTAGTAGTTTAATACATCACAGTACTGAAACTTAATTTGTATTGGGTTTGCGTGGCAAGGTTTTGGTAGTGGAGGGGCTACAGGGGTGGCTTCTGTGAGAAGCTGCTAGAAGCTTCCCCCATGTCCGATGGAGTCAGTGCCAGCCTGCTCCAAGATGGACCCACTGCTGGCCAAGGCTGAGCCCGTCAGCGATGGTGGTTGCGCCACTGGGATGATGTATTTAAAAAGGTGGAGAAACCCCCCTGCAGCCAGAGAGAGGAGTGAGAATGTGTGAGAGCAGCAGCCCTGCAGCCCCCCAGGCCAGGGCAGGAGGAGGCCGTGGGGGCTCCAGGTGCTGCAGCAGAGGCTCCCGGGCAGCCTGTGGTGAAGCCCATGGCAAGGTAGGCTGTGCCTCTCAGCCCATGGTGGAGAAGACCCCCTCCGCAGCCCATGGGGACCCCACGTTGGGCCAGGGGGTGCCCGCAGGAGCTGTGACCCATGGGCAGTGGTGCTGCAGCAGCTCTTGGCAGGGCCTGTGGGGAGGAGCCTGGGCTGGGGACACCCCTGGGTCTGGCTGGGCCTGGAGAGCTGCACCCATGGGGGACCCACCTGGGGCAGTGTGTGAGGAACTGCAGCCTGCGGGAAGGACCCGTGTTGGAGAAGTTCATGGCGAGCTGTCTCCCGTGGGAGGGACCCGCAGAGGAGCAGGGGCAGAGCGTGAGGAGCCTCCCCCTGAGGGGAAGGAGCAGCAGAGGCAGCATGTGAGGGAGCGACCGTGGCGTGTGCAGGACAGACCAGAGCATGTGCTGCCGCAGGGGAGCAGGCAGGGAAAACTGGGAGTAAAGTTAAGCCTGGGAAGAAGGGAGGGTTGGGGGGAAGGTGTTTTTAAGATCAACCCACCACAGTGAGAAGATGAAAAGCATGCACACTGGGAGATGTTCCTTGTCATTGCAAGAAGGATACTTCTGAGTGAATATTTGCGATGGACTGGTGGTTTGGGCCAGGAAAGAGTCTACAGCACTTGAACAGGTTGTGGCAAAGAATGTCCTCATGGGGGTAACTGGGCCAGAGAGAGACCACGCCTGGGGAGGAGTGGGGTGACTGCAGAGTTACAGTGAGAGAGTACCAGATGACCAGACAGACAACTGTCTTGGTGGCAAAAAGGTTGGAAAAAACCAACATCGATAACCACCACTGCTTAACTGCCAGAAAGCCAAGTGTGTACAGCTATTGAAATCACCAGCTATTTTGCCACTTTCTGCTGAGGGCTGTTTCAAAGAGTGGAGGAAGGCAGGCTCCTCTGCAAGGTGAGTGAAATAAATTGAATATGAAAGGGAAGCTGGTCAGATAAAAATGGTTGGTTTATTCTTTATTTTTTTAATTACTGGGAAGGAAACACTGTATCATATATATATATAAAACATATATATATAATGACATATCATATATATTAACACAGTTCGTAAACACTGGCATCGTATTAAGATACTGGAAGATTTGAGGTCTTTAAATGTAAAGAGTGATTATAAATTGCAGTGATAAACAGTTTTCTTTAGAGGCAAGTTTGGAAAATACCTTCTGTATCTCACTCATGGACTGGGATAGAAAATCAAGACTTGAGAATTTCTGTAAACAATCTTTGTTCTGTAAGTCTTGGCTCAAAACAATCAAAAGACTGTTGTTTCCATTTTAGCTTTTTTTAAAAAGACCACAATTTTACTACACATTAGAAAGGAATGACATTACAAATTTATTTCAATTTTTAAAAAGTTACTTAACTTAATCATTTTGACAGTGGCAAATTTTTGCTTGAATGCTTTTGGAGTCAAATGATATGACAAGTCTGGCTTCCAATAAATTTTTTTTAGGTGGGAGGAAATGTAGTTAAAAAAATTCTTGCACACCAATGATTCCTGTTGAAATGTGAGCTAAAAACCACTGCACACAAACAAGTAGTAATCTTTTGTCTCAAAACGGTAACACATTTTGTAACTCTAATCTTTGGATGCTTAAGATATTTGGCATTATTTTTTTTTATTCCTATGTTTGTGCAGTGATTGGGCATCATACTTTGGGGGATTCATGTTATTAATAGATAATCATTTAATGAAATATCAAAAAGAAACCTAAGCTGCTAAATATTTTTTCACAGTGGAAAATAAAGTAATTTTTGATGCGTTCATCATCACTTAGCATTGTCTACTATTTAAAATTTAAAAGTAGACTGATAAGACTATGTACTTTTGACTCTCAAAGGATCTTGTTCTCAATGAATAAAACTCTCAAGGCACATTAATAATATTGCACAATCCCACTGTGAATTGGACCCTGCAAAATGTAGTTTTCTTCAAAGATGGAAACCAAGGTCTAGAGTGTTTTGGAGGTGGCTCAATGCCAGAGTAAGAAAAAGAAGACTGTCTCTTGCAAGCATCTGCACATTCTGCTGTATATTCTGCTCCCTATTTCCAGCTCTTTATTTTAAAATAATTATTTGTTTGTGTAGTTGTTTTGCCCAGAGGAGACACAGTGGGAATGGAAGTCAAACCCAAGGCTCCCATATCCCAAACATCTATTTTATAGAAGCCTGTTTATCAATCTAAAAACTTAATTTTTTTTTTCTCCATTGTCATGTCGGAAGACACTTCCAGACCTCATTTCTGTCAGAAACTGTCTTCCGGATTTTTAGTGGTGGTTCTAACGTTCACCTGCAGGCAGGTGTTCAGCAACCTCCAGGGAAGCAGATCTGCATCATGTGCAACAGTTACTTGGGAAGATAAATTCCATCACTCTGAACATCCCCCTCCCCAGACTTTTTATATTCAGCATGATGTCCCATGGTATGGAATATGCCTTTGGCTAGTTCAGGTCAGCTGTCCTGCTGTGTCCTCTCCCAGTTTCCTGTGCCCCTCCAGCCCTCTTGCTGGCTGGGCCTGAGAAGCTGGAAAATACTTGTCATAGTATAAACATTACTTAGCAACAACCAAACCCATCACTGTGCTACCAACATTGTTCTCACACCAAATCCAAAACACAGCACTGCATCAGCTACTAAGAAAAAAATTATCTCAACCAAAATCAGGACAGTAGCATCCCGTTAGTTATTCATGATGAGTCCATTTGCTTTTCTTTCTGTTGCAAAGATCACCTTGGAGCTTAAATAGACCTTTTTCTTCTTTTGCCCCTTTCTGTCTCTTACATTTCAGAGAGTGATCACAGCTTCTCTCAGTGTGAGGTCTGCCAGCCCAAACCAGCAAGCTGCTTGTCATGAACAGCTTACTTTTTACAGAGTGTGTGTTTTTGCTTCCAGTCACAATGGACTATTTCATTCCTTCACTACCAAGCTCTGGAACACGTGGCTTGCTTTCTTGCCGCCGTTTTACAGTGGTCAGAGAATAGATCCGAGAGAAAAACTAATTAGAGGGCTAGTGACTGAACTTGTTATTTTCTTTCTCTTCTAAATCTCTTCTCAGCATTGACAAGAACTGCTATTAGTCTGTAAAGATGGCTTGGCTTTGCATTTGCAACATGTGGCCCCCTTTAGAAAGTACTGAAAATCAAAGATCTAGCAGTGTTTGCCACAAACTTTTTTCTTTTGCTGAAACTCATCCTCTGGCCCACAAATAGCATTGTGCCCATGAAAAGGACAGGAGTTGAAAAGGAGAAATGATTCCAGGGTGAAGTCCCACATAAAATCCTGGCAAGATCTTCCTGCAGTTAGTCTTTTTTCTCTATATCTTTGCCATGCCTCAGGCAGTGTGGTGGATGGAATTGTTTAACTGGTATGCTGCTACAAGAGAAATGACACTTTTCTGGGAGCTTTTTTTTCCCCAGTTAGCTTGGCTTCCTCTCTGCTGACCATATAGGAATTCCAATCTCTTTTTTAGTCAGCTTCAGTGAGGACCCTGAAGTTAGGTAGTGCTTATGCTTCTCCAGTTATCTGTACAAGCACTCAGTTCTTAGGGCTGTGTACAACTTCTGCTGCTTGAGAGTTGCAATGAATTTGGCATGTACCAAAAATGTATAAAAGTTTTAGACATTTGACTAATTTGACCCCTGAAAGGAAAAAAAAAAAGTCTATATCTTTCAGAAAAACTTGGATGGTTAAAGGTCTGTCATTAGTTTATTAATTATTGTATCTAGTAAAAGGTTCTACTGTGTTGAGGGAGATGAAGCCATGTGGTCTCTGTCTGGTTTTCTAAATGCTTCATTATTCTTCCCAGCTGGAGTTTTACTGTGCATGTGTTTGTTTTCTGTACTGCATTATAAAAAGAATATGTTGCTGCAGGGATATGGCAACAAGCAGGCAGTGCACTCACTTTAAGAGTGAGTCATTTTTGTCCAGAGACAAAATCTGTGGACAACCGATACAGACTGAATATATAATCATCATTAACTTTCATTCGTAATAGATTTTCCTTGGCAAATTGTAACAGCAGAAGGTGCATACATCAGTCTGGCATATACCAGCTACAAAATTAGTATTTCATATGTGGCACATAATTCACCCAGTGTCTTGCACAAGAGTATACAAACCCATGATTTTAGCATTTGCATGTAAGGATGGTCTGTGTGCTCAAAGGGGTGGAGATTCAGGCATGAGACCAGGTTTTCAAAGGCATTTGAGAAGTCAAGGATGCAAACAGATACTTATTGAGATTTTCAAGGAGGCCTGAAGAGGCTACATAAATAACTTCCTCTGATTTCCTAAAAAACAGTGTGATTTTTGTTAGCATTTCAGTAGGCCCAGTGTTCCCTATCTTTGTCTGAGGATGCTTAAACACTTTATGAAGTATATCTCATAGTAATTAATGTGGTAAATTCTACTGTGTGTCTGAAAAGAAATGCTGGTGGTCTTCAATTGGTGCTGAAATGTTTGTGAGTCAGAGCATGCTAAATAGTGTTACTCGGTTTGTACTTTTCCTTCTTTACCTGGCATAGAGGTTTCTTCCTTCTCTTTAGAGCAACATAAGTATCACCTCTCTCCATTGCTGAAACTAAATAATTTATAATATCCTATAGTAAATCTGCAAAGAGCAGGCACTAGAATTCCCTAGCTTCCCTACATAGTAGTCCCCCTTTAGCACCACCCTTTCTTTTTCAGATGGAGTCCTATATAGTCTGTGAGCTTGCTTAGCTTTTCAGAGGTAAAGGTCAGAGCCCAGGTGCCCAATTTGGACTTGGTCTAAGGTGAGTGTCTGCTCAAGTGGAGCTGACAGTTGCACTGGTTGGTGTAAATCAGTTGTGGCAGGGTACATGTTCACAGATGGAAAAGGTCTTTGTAGGGATTCAGGGCTAGGTCCCTGAAAAAAACCCCAGATTTCCAGGGAAGCTGGTGCAAAAGTTAGAACAGAACACAACACAGAAACACTGTCAGTGGCCTGTGTTGCAAAGCAGATGGGCAGCTGAGCCTTCTTCCAGTTGGAGCTTACATAGGCCTTGATACATGATGTTGTAATAATTAAAATCAAAACTGTAAATATGTGCAAGCCTGTTATGCCAGTGACACATACATTCATTAGATGTTCCTGGGGGTATCCAGAAGTATGTAAGTCCTACATACCTGTGGATTAATGTGATAGATTTACAGAAGATCGCTGTCTCTGCTTGAGGACTGACAGTAAATCTCACAAGCAGTTGACTTGATAGTCACAGATATATCAGATAAGAGATTTACTATAAATCCAAGTACCAATTTCAAATCTTGCAGGTACTGAAAGCTAGTAACCCTACTGATTATCATGGGGGAAATGGAAAAGGAGAATATCTCTTCAAGTAGCACCAGCATGCATGTATGGCATTCACATTGATTTCAGTCATCTCTAAACCTTTTAGTACTCTGCTGGAGTACTAGACTGGAGAAATTGTACACTCCAAGTTTAATACCACGTGGGAAAAGACAACGTATACACATTTCACCCAATAAATCATCAAGTGAGTCTAAGTTAAAAATAATACTGTTTACGTTATTTGTGGTTTCTGTTACTTAACTAGCAGGTATAAAAAGCAGTGAATTAAAGGTTAGTAGTCAGTGTTGCTGATGTGAAAGAATCCTTTGTAACAGAGAGTATGTACTATTACAATAGTCATGATTTGAATGTCATACCTTGTATAATTATATTAATTAGAAAATTAGTGTACCTAATGCTTTGCTTTCTATTTAAAAAAGGTATTTTTCATTAAATACAAATTACATACAGACCATTCTAGATGTAAATTAGTCTTACTGGAACACGTAAAAGGTTGAAATTCACTTAGATCCATAGTTCCCTGATGGCTCATTGCACATAGGCATTAATGCTATTAAAGGACACAGTGACTACTTCAGATCAGACACCCTCTATGGTGGAAATCTCCTCCTACAGAGATTATGGTCCTGGTCTCAGATACTGCAGCATTTTAATAACTTTTTATAAGACTCCAGCACATATGTGGGTAAACAAATTGAAATTTCTGAGAAGCAAGATGTTCTATGGTGATCATAGCAAACAGGCTGGAAAGATGTACTTTAAGGTTTTCAATAGAGTCCTTAAATGAAAAGAAGTTCAGAAATCCCAGGAGATGGAGACTGTATTTAAAAGTTTTACAACTTTTAATGTATATATAAAACTTCTAAATTGGCATCCACATGGCTTCTATTCTATTTCAGCCTTTTTATGAAACCACACAAAAATTCTTATTAAAATGAGATCAAAGCTTGATTATTTTTATTCTAAATCATATCCAAACTGAGTAAATTGACAGCAAGCACTTGTGAATTTGAAACTTGGACAAAAAATACTATTAGCATGTCATCTGGCTTCTCCTTGAGGCCATTTTGCTGGAAGCAGACAGGATACAGAACAGGGAAGTGTGAGGGTCCCTGGGAAAATATAGCTTTTGGTTTAATGTAGGTTGCTGTAAATATTACATCAGAAGTATTAGGGAGACCAAACTGGTCTAGAATGCTGCAAGCCCTAGGCTTGAACTAAAGGTATAAGAAGTGAAACAGTTTGGTGTATGAATATTTTTTACTGCAGAGCCCAAGAAAGGGATGGTAATGTAGAATGCCTTCAGTCATTCTCACAGTGCATTAATTTATTCTTACTACTGTAAGGAAGCAAGGGTGAAAGAGAGCAGTTACAGTGCAGGATGCATAAATGAGGAGCCCTGCTGCGGCAGAGGATTTAAAAAACCACTCCAATGTATTGGCTGTGCTACCTGCACTGCAGCATCTCTTTCAATCAGCTGTGCTGGGATCAGACTTCAACAAATACCTGTGCAGAGTGCTGGAGCTTTAAATTTCTACCTCTTAGGAAGACAGAGTGCAGGAAGCCTGTGACCCTTTTTGTTAAAGGAGGAACTCACAGATACCATCCCTTAATGCAAGAAATTCTCTGTTGGAGGGAGGTTGCATTAAAAAGCATCTACTGTGTCAAATACTAAATGTCTTATTCCCAGCTCTAGCTGAGGGCATTTGACTCTAGCTGAGGGCATTTGACACAACCTGAGGTCTGTGAAAGCAGTTTTAAGCACCTTTGCATTCCTCTCTTCCTGGGCCAGTCTTCTCTGGAATGCATTTCAGTCTTAAAGGCTGCTCCCTCTTGGGCAGGCTGTCAGCATCTTTGAGGGACAATTAAAGCAGATGGAAAATGTGGTTTGGCCACCCTCGTGGCACACCTGTAACTTGTCAAGTTACAAGAACACTGTTTATGTGTGCAGTTAAGCACAGAAACTTTTACAGAAGGTCTAACACAAACCAGGGCCTTGTTTATGGAAGATTTTCTCATAACTGTAAGAAGTAGGCAAATAGTGTAAGATTTCTGCTTCCTGGAAGAGAATCTCTCCTCTTTAGTTGGTTGGTTAACAGAATTTAAACAGAAATTTCCTTTAAGGTGAACGTGAACTAAGTGGGGAAAGAAGCCTACAGAACTTGAAGGGAAAACACATTACTCATTCTGACTAATTTTCTGCAGTAACCTGGCCGTTTTTAATAAAAGTTTCTGAAACAGTAATTCATCATAAGCTGGCTCATGTTGCTAGTCTTGGTACACTAAGTCTGATTTTTTCTGAGTGTGATTAATAACTTTACTTCTGCCTATTTATAGTTTACCAGGAGGGTCTATCAAATGCCTTAGCTTTTTCCTCTAACTACTGCTCATGATATTTTGTATTAAATATGTACATTTGAAATATCTTATAATCTTTATGTTTTATATCTCTGGTATAATGTGTTCTTGGGCTTCTGTTCAAATGAAATCACTTGCAAAACCTGGAAATGTTATAATTTAAAATTAGCTAGTCCTGCAGTTGTTAAAAATTCTGATCACATCAAATTTGAACACCTGATGAAAAATGCAAGAACAGAGCAATTGTACTTTGTGTCCTGGTGGCTGGCGTTCTTTTTCTAGTGTCTTTGTTAAACACAAATACATTTCACCTGTAGGTATTAAAATTAACAGAAATGAAGCATGAACATCATCTGGTGACACTTGTATTTAATATGGGAAGGGATCACTTGCAGAATGAGTTTCTGTCCAGAGCAGCAGAGCTTGCTTTTCTTTTAACGTGTGATTTGGAAGAATGTAGGGTTACCCCAGTTTGCCTGGGAAAGCAAAAAATCACATCTGTCAACATTTTAGGAGAGCTGTACAGACCTTCTTGTTTCCAGTTTAATCATACATCTCTCGTCACGTTTTTCTGATCAACTCATTATCTCCTGATTTGGCATTTCTGTGGCAGTTTTGACTAAAACCTACCAGAATTCACCAGCCTCTGTTAAATATTGGAACAACCTTTGAAAGCAGTCTTTCCGTTATAGAAGTGGCTTTAACTCAGATAAATGTTTGCATGCAGACATGTTATATTTGTAGCTAACATGGCTCTACAGTATTTAAATTTGTTTGGTTTGTGAATAAAACAAGTCTTGAATGGAAATGATATAGCTTGTTGTAGTTTTGCCAGTAACTGAGATGTGATTGTATGACTGAGGCAACTAGTTTAGGATTTTAAACTAGGTCAAATATGAAGCAAAGAACAACAAAACATAGGCAGACTCCTTAGACTGCATAGTTCACCAAAACTTTACAGGTTGCAGGTGTGACAATAGTATCGGTCTGTTTAGAATAACAGCTATATTTGTGAATACAAATGAAAAGGAAATAAAATGATGGAGCATAGTTGTTTGTACTTTAATGTTTGTATAGGTCATTTAAATGATAGTGTAGTTTTGTGATAAAATTTTCACTCTAGCTTGTTTTAAAACAACGAAAAGAAAAAATAGATATATATTCAATTGATTTTTTTTTTTATTATTTGTGAAAGATGCTCTTGACAGAAATTACAATACCTTTAGTGATCTTTGTCTATCATCACCATCATCATAATGTATACATGTAATGATAAGATATTTTTAAAGGCTCAATCATTTTTGTGTTTTTTCTTGCCACAATAAAGTCCACATCACCTCCTCCCTCTGACAACAGTCTCAACATCTCAGTGACTGAATGAAGAGGAAAATGGGAGTCATTAGTCATGAAAAAAACAAACCACCTGTAGTCCTTGCTTGAAGAAGCAATTACAATAATCTATTTCTATTGTCATAATTTTGCTGGAAACATGAAAACAAATGTGGCTACTTGGAATTGAATAATGTTCTAAGTAATTTATCAAGACAGTTATTGTTATTACAAAGCCAGTACAGAGTAAGAAAAATATATCAAGTAGAGATGGAATGGATGCTTTGCAAATAATTTACACAATAAGAAAGTGACAATTTGCACAGGTTTTGATCATCACAAATGTTTTTGACCACATTCCATTTTGCTCCCAATTATTGTAGATATCTCAAGGTAACTATGTTGCTAATGCCATTGAAGATAATTTTTTTTCTGTACATGTGTGTGTGTATATTTCTAGATATACATGTAACAATATTTTAAAAAGCAATTGGTCAAGAGATTATTATCTTTAATCCGTAAATCATCCAATTTTTGGAGGGCTGTGCAGTACAAATATATTTTCAACACAGTGTTTATATTCATTACATCCCAGAATCCATTTCAGGGAGGTTTAAATTACAGAAGTGTGCTACATATTTCTGCGAATTCTACTTCCATGTAGAATGTACTTCAAAAATAATTTCCTGCACTTGGCATATGTTCAAATGCTTTAGTTACTTGGTTTACATCAGACTGTTTAGAATAATGGTTTCTAAAAGTAATTATCTTTTTTTTTTTTTTTTTTCCCCCAGAGGACTATACTTTTACATCTAAGAGAATGAAAAAAGCAAGGTTTGTCTAAAAACTCCATCAAAACACAACAGATATCCTAAGTTGTATCCCTTAGTATTTCTATTAGAAATGTGATGTTGTCAACATTTTTTTTTAATGGATACCAGTTGGAAAACATTTGTCCTCAGGTAGCATTTGTGCTTCTGACAAAGTGTGCTTTATTGCATTCTCTTCTAATACAAACATGGTTTATGGTGTCAAGGTGAGAAATTTTCAAAACTGAAAAGTTGCTGGCTGTGTGTCCTTCATGTCAGACATGTTGTTTCATATATTTTAAAAGCAAGACAAAAATGTCTATATTGTTTCCATTGCTTCAGCAAAAGAATTGTAGCTGTACAGGCATACCCAGCCCTTCAAATCTATTTGTGTGTTTTTAGCTAGAGGACTGAGGATGTGGAGGAGCTGGATTAGCATAATAAACCATCATGCTCCAAGCTCCCATTCAGTTTAGCAAGTCAACAACAGCAAAACAGTTTTGTAAAAAATGAAGTGCAGTAAAAGAATATTCAAGAGAAATGTGTTTCAAGAGATTCTGCTTCAGAGTCTTTAGAGAAGAAAAGAATAAAGGACCCAGCTTGTTCTGCTTTAGAGAAAAGATGTGTGCATATGTGTGCATATGAATACTAACAGAGATCTGGGCATGTGAGTGTACCTGACTGCTTCTCATCTCCTGCCCGCTGTGCAGTCAATGTAAGAGCAGAGTTTGAATTATTCTGCTTTTTCTAGAGGCTATAGCGGAGGAGACAGTGCTTGTGAGACCTGCTTGGACATTGCTAAGGCTATGACATTGCAGCATGACATAACATTGCAACAAAAGGGGTCCCCACAGATGGCCAAGCCACTTTCAAAGTGTTGCATGCTGCCTGTCCACACCACAGATATGGAGGCCCATAAGTACAGGATGACACTTGCCACATAAAAAATTTTCCCTTGATGTATGTCAGCTGGCTTAGAACTGCTCCTGGACATGTTGCACCAGGTAAACAGTAAGGTGAACTCTGAATCTGGCCTCCAGCATGCTTCATGGCCATACCATGGACAGTATAGATGTTGCTACTGTGCTCCAAATCTAATATTGTTTTATAGGATTCCTTAAAGTAAAGAAGGGGATAGCTGTGGAAAAGTGAAATACCTTTTCTCAAAATCACACAATATGAGTGAAAGGAAACATGCTGCTCCTGCAGCTGCCCTGTTCTGTCATTAAATTCTGCTTCTTGCTTCCATATTGAACACTGGGAGGTCAGATGGCACATTTGCTAAGGCCAAGCTAACATTCCTAACAGCCCGATGAGAAGGCACTAAGAACAGTTCTCTCAATATGCAATTTTCTTGCACATGTGTGAAATTTACTGAGGCTTTCATCAACAAAACCTGTCTTTTTCTGTTTTCTGAGACATCTGTGGTATTCTTAATGCTGGCTGGTTTGGAATAAGGTCTATAAGGACTTTTTTAGACTTCTGAAACATGCACTAATGTGCATCTGATACTTCTGAGGTAATGGCTGTAGAAAAAATATTTTAATATATCTGAAGATATCTTGTTTGGAGTTATCTGTTTTTTTATGATATGATAGCTAAGCAATAAAGACATCTATGATGTCCATAATGACAGTTGCTGGGCATCATTCCTTCAGAAATAGATTACGTTGTGCACTATAGCTGAGAGGAATTATGAGCAAATGCGTGAGACACTGAAGAAAATAGTCATGTGAAAAGATTTAGTGAAAGGAAATTCCAAACTCTCTGTAATACGTAGGCAAAGTATAAAAGTGCCAAAGCTGCATTTAGTCATTCCTGGTTTAATAGGTTAATTCAATTTTTTTTTTTTTTTTTTTTTTTTTTGTGAACAAATGGGAGTGGATGATCAAAACACCAGCAGCAATTTTGACAACTATTAACTTTGAGGCTCTGAAATAATTGCAAAGGATCTAAGAATCATGACCTGAGGATCTTTGCTTATTTGCTTTTACATGGACAGTTATTACTAACAACTAAATGTTTACTTTCAAATTAGATTTCCGGAGAATTTTACAGGGCGTTTGCTGTGAGAAGGTGTCACTACTACGTTGATTGCACTCTCAATTATTTAATTCCATACAGAAGTTGCTTACTTTTGTTTCCATTCTGTTTCTGTAGAGTGCTTTGCCTTACACTAAGTGCACTTTGGCTTGTATGAGCATAGAGTCAGAAAAATGAGTATTAAACTTGACATATTTATTCATACCCTTTAAGTGCCTTTCCATCAAATAGTACCCACCTAACAGATGGAGTAATGAAGTTGGTTTAGATGGGCAATAGCATTCCATTCAAAGCACTTATATTTCAGATTTAATTCTATGTTATTTTTAAGAAACTTAGCTGCATAGTAATCAATTGAGTACATGAGTTTGGTGCCTCGTTGAGTTCATTTTATTTTAAATAAGTTTCATAAATATTTTTATGACTTTTAAAAATTATGTATTGCACTTTCTCATTAGAAGACTGCAGTCTCTTTTCCTCACTGCTATCACTGATGTTGAGCTTGAGCAGGTTGTTGCTTAAACACTTTGTAAACTGATTTTTGTTGTTGCAGCTCAAACTTCATTCCTCTTGTCAAATGTTTTTTTGTCAACCTCTTGCTGCATGGTTGCTGGAACAGCTACCTCTGCAGATCTAATCAAGCAATCAGGACATAATATTAATACACATTTATGTACCTTTATGTTGCAGCCTTTTTTTTATGCTGTAAATGAGAAACTGATCTTTATTGGTTTTTGGTTTATTCTTTGATGCTATGGCTTCTAAAACTTTCTCTTTTCATTTAGCCAATAACATATATTTAACAAATCCAAAGAGATTATAATGTTTAAATACTGCAGACCCTATTTCCCTTGTGGGTCCTTCCTTCTCCTTGGTAATGAATAAGTCTATGAACATTTTGCTTTAAACAAACAAAAGTGGTGTAGATCGGCTGTACATTGGAATTTGCTGAGGTGGCACAAATCCTGTCAGATTAGTATGTAAAAGACTGGGGTCTGAAGTTGCAAAGTAAATTAATATTGAATATTAATATAAAAATCCAGATTTTATAATGCAATGGAACATTTGAAACTCCTTGAAACTTGAGTGGAATGTGGAAATCTCCAGTCCTTTGAAAATACCTGCGGTTGTATTCAAGTATGTAAAAAGATGGTTATAGTCCCTGTATTGGACTGGGATAAACATGAAGATTTGAAAAAAGTGGCTTAGGTGACTTTGATGTAATTTATAAGGAAGAACTTGCTCACATAGTCACGAATTTAATCACATAAAGTTCTGCCCCTCTTTGTACTTGTAAAGATATAAAGCGTACCAGTTTGGTTAACACTCACCACCGCTTACTATCCCTGACTACTATCCCTGTTTCTCAAAATATTTGTGTGGAAATAGAAGATGGCATAACCTTCTATAGTAAGAACATTGGAAACTCTTAGCCCCTGAAGAGCAACCCTTGTCTTGCTGGCCCCTCATTATTGTTGGTACCTAAGTTCCAGCTAGCCTACTGGTAGGAGCTCTACAAGAATTATTCAGACCTTAGAATTTCTGCTAACTGAACGCTTGTTTTGGAAACACAGCTATTCTGCTCTCTTAATAAATATGAGTTTATTAATTTATTTACAGTGTCACTTCTTTTTAACAGTATAACTACTAGGAATAACTTTGATCTTAGTAGTTATCTCATTCTAAAATCTACTAATGTTGTTTACTGAGTATTCACTGCAGTTACAGGAAAATTAGATATAGTGACTCTAGTAAGAAATTCTTCAACTTTAATGAAAGTGAACCATAAGCTGACTTTAATGAACCATTGCATATTGCAAGTTGCTTTGCTTCATAAATAAATCTGTTTGCATTCACAGTTGTAAGTGAACATTTCTGAAATATATATTCAGATAATTAACAATTAAAATTTCTTTTTTCCTTTCTTTATCAATATTTTAAATGAGAAGCCCTTAGCAAAAAGAGGTAAATATCAGTGTTCTAAGCCTATAACAACTCACATGAACACTCAATTTTATCCACTTTGAAAAAAAAAACACATGTCAAGATAAGGATTAAGCGAATGAATTGGTCCAAATCCCATTGAGGTCCCTAGAAACATCCCTTTACTGATAGCAGTGGATTTGAATCTAATCTGTGCATGTCTGTATTTAAATTCTAGCTTCAATCCTGTCAGCATGATATTCAGATATATCCCAAACAAAATCTTCAGTGCCAGTGAAATGGTCTCTAAAACTATTCTGATAAGTCCATTTTTCTCAAGAAAGGTTTTTTGGCCTTTCAAAAAGATGGACTTTGGAAGTAGGCACAAATTTACTGGAAGATCATTCCACTCTTGAATTTCCACCAAACAACTTGGTTTCATAAACATCATCTCATAGCCACATATATTAACTTTTGCTTGGAATTTAGGATGACTTTTTGCATGTATATGCTCTCAGGTCTATATATGTCCATGTGATTCTAACATAATTTTTTCCCTTTTGATTTCTTCGTTGCAAAATTACACATTAGACACAAGAAGGAGAAAATAGACCTCCTGTGTGAAATCTGTGCTGTGCCAGAATCTGTAGGAATTCCTGCATCCCTGCCATAGCACAGGTCTCAACTCACTCTGAGTTTCTTCAGTAGATCCTCCAATGAGATGGGATGATCACTGTGCAGTGGTGAAACGTATATTCTGTAAATAGTTATTTCTTATATTAGGTTACTATAGAGTCTTCCAACATTTGATCTACTGCTGCTGAGGAGTAGATAAAACATTGCTTCCCCTTTATTTTTCATTTCTTCTGATCAAGAGCTGGCAAGGCACTTATACTGAACTAAGTTTTGTATTTTCACTCAGTTTACGATGACATTCATATATGGTGGAATTCTTCAAGTGAGCAAATAAAATCAATTTATGGTAGGAAAATGGAGAGTAAATTTCAGAATGTCATTAGGGGGAGTAGGTTTACTTGCCCCTAAGCGCCTACTTCAGTAAAAGTTTATGTCTCAGCTAATCCTATTCTTTGGAGATTAAAGACTATTATAATAAACGAAAGAAGAAAAAAGTAAAAAAGAACATTCCATCAGTGCCATTTCTTTTAAGCAAAGGTATGAAGACAAAGAAGCACATGCTATTAGGGTTATGATGAGAAAGATACTACAAAATTGATAGTTTACTTTCTGAGTATCATTTCGTATCAACAGATTGAATTGTTTTCTGCTAACATGTCTGTTGGTGCAGCGTTCCCTCTATATGGATCTGAATGGATGTCCTAAAAACAGAAAATGAGAAGCAGAGAGAGATGTCAGTGTTATTGCTTCCATATCTGATAAAATCTTTCAAACTTTGTGAGGAAAAATGGATTAATTAAGTGGTTATTTTTACCACACAGCATATAATCTTTTGTATTAGTTCATCATTCAAGGCAGAACTAATGTGAGGAAGTTTGAAGATCCAATATTTTAAAACCAGATTAGAAGAGTTGGATGATTCTAATTGCTTTGTTCCACTTATTAATTCTTATTTATCATGATCTAGATCTGGTTTTCATACATTGTTATCAGTTCAATGACATGTAACTTGAAATGTACTGATAAGAGTCCAGGTGTAAAGTTCTGTGCTGGACTTCTACAAGGATCAGCAGTGAAATGTGTCTGCACAGCAGCAGCTGTTCAACATCAGCTCTAGCACATATTCCTTCCAGTGCCTGCTTCTTCCAGCCAGTAGAAAGGCCTCTACCAGAATTTAGACCTAGCTGCCATTTCTTACAAAGCCTTTCTGAGCTGTTTTACAGAATCATAGAATAGTTTGTCTTAGAAAGGACCTTTAGAGGTCATCTAATCCAAGCCCCACCTTGCAAAGAGCAGGGACATCTTCAACTA
>JAVJGJ010000034.1:11777807-11807256 GCA_035590215.1 Microhierax caerulescens | reverse complement strand
CAACAAGCTTTTTGAAAAGATTAATGACTTAGCTGTGGTTTTTATGATAGTGTTTCTAAAGAAAAGCCTATATACCTAAGAAGGGTATTTCTACAAGCCAAAATTTGCATTGCTTACTATAAAAGACAAATAGATAGACTTTAACTACAAAACATCTGAAGGTTTGTCGCCCGTTTTTGTCTTTTGGAGATCAATTTTATACAAAAAAGGGGAAATAAAGAAGGGAAAAGGGAAATAAATAAGGAACGCATTAGATGTAAAATGACAGAAGGAGGAGGATATGGTTGTGAAGAATTCTTTACTTCAGAATATTGTACCATATGGATATACATTTGTTAAATTGTTATTGCCTATAGCCTTATGTTTTTGTTTGGACATGACTGTAAATAGGAGCAATTTAAAACAATGCTCGAACTTTCATAAGATCTATTAAAGAATTATGTGAGTGGGTAGAAAAAGATTAACTGAATCATTAGCTAAACTGCATTTCCTAATGCAACCACCAAACAGCAGACTGCAAGGAGAGAGGTTACATTTGTTCTTTTGTTAAACCATTAAACCATTAGTACAGTTTTTTAAGTGCATTTGAAAATTGTGTGTTATACTCTTTAGTGAGTGTTAACATCTATCAAATATCAGGGATCATCACACATGCAACAACTGTTTTTGGCTAAAATTTGACCAATACCTGTTCTGATTTTTGAAATATGACATTTGTTTGGCCAGCATAAATCTTCATTTATTGTGAAACTGAGTGACCTAGTGTGGCAACAGCTTTGCTCTGTCAGACCTCTGGCTCTTGTTTTCTCTATTTCTCTTTCTCTTTTGTGTTACATATTATTAGGCTTGATCATTTAAATGAGAAATTTCCTTTTCAAAGTGTAGAAAGCCCAAGCTTAAGAGGTAGTTTTTATTAGTACTTCTTTTTAGCACATTCCACAGGTGTATTCCTATAGGACTATTAGGCAAATCTGAAATTAGAAAATTACAATTATAATGTAAAAGGAAACTTACAAGGGAAAACAATAATTTTAAACAGTCCTCATATATTGCCCTCACCTTAACTATATGAAAATGCTAGTAAAATCCCTCCTAAATGAATATGTTAGAAAAAATGCCTGCGTTTGCAAATAAATGAAGAAGGGAGCTTGATTATTCAGATATACAACACAGCAGAACAGATACATGATTCTGTGGCATCTAGTCCTTTTTTTCCCCAAGTTATATTTCCTTTTTTAAAAAGAGACAAATATTTATTTAAGCTACATAGCGACTTTTATTATCAACTTCTGGTTGTTTCATAAGAAAATTGGAGAAATTATAATATTAGCTACTGAAACTATCTTCCAGTATTTGCAGAGTATATATTTTTGGAACATAACACATTGTCTGACTCTAGATACTATACATCTGTGGTTTGATTTGCTGCTACAAACAGTAGATGCAACAGAGAAGAGAAATATGGTTACAGACTCTGATGATATTGCAAACCACTTTTCACAAATGCTGACTATGCTCATGTTAAGACTGTCAGATGATGACTAACAGCAAGACACAGAAGTCTGTGTGGAGCAGGCAGTGAGGAGCTGTGGAGTTCTGTTTACTCTACAGCCTGCTCCGGTCAAAGGGCAGGAAACATCTGGACAGCTGTGCAGTTTGCCCAGGGCGCTCTTTTGCAAGGCCAGAGCAGTGTTTAGTGTGGAAAATGTAACAAGACTCCTCAGAGCCTGTGCTAAGCAACACAACATTTGCTTGGCACAGGGACATTGGAAACCTGGGATGCCACCATAGGACTCAGAAATGGATCTTAATCCTATCAATGATTCTCCAGCCTGTTTCCCACTGTGATATGTCAAGCAGTATTATGTGCTGGGAATTATTGTCAGTTGTCCCACTATATGTATAGGATTTGCACAAGTTCTGTGAAGTCAGAGCTGCCTTGGCATGACTTCTGACAGCTGTGAGGGGAAAGGCTTTCTCTGAAGCCCCCCAGCCCAAAGATGCCTGTGAATTTTGTGTGAGCTGTCTGTGGCAAAGCAGTTGATACTTACATGTAGAAAGCTGATTTTTAAAGGCAGATATCATCTTATTTTAGTCTTATAGGGCTCATTTTATGATGGCCAGGGTTTCCTTTGGTTTTATATATGGCTATATGCACATAATTTTCTAATGAAGGTACTAAGCATAGTTTTTAATTTGAGTCCTAAACTGAATGAAGTAAAAAAACCTGTGTATTATTCATCCAGATGATGCCAAGGTTACAGAAACTTGACTATACAGCTGCTTACGTCAGTTTTACATCAGCCTACATTTGCAATTATTCCTGACCTGCTATTTTGTCAAGAGAATTTCTCCCCTGATGCACAGAGCAAATTTACAAATGCAAAAGAAGGAGTATACCAGATTCACCTCTCAAAGTTTGGGGAGTAAATTTAGTCCTTAGGTTTGAATCTTTTGCACTATTTACCTGTTTGAAAAAAAAAAAAAAATAACACCACCACCTCCAAAACAACACAAAAAACCAGCAACAAAACCCAAAGAAAATCATAAAACCTATTTTCCTTATTCCTAACACTTAAAGGTTAGTTGTGTGTTTCTCCTTCAGGGTTACCATGGTGATGAAAGTAATGTTAAGTCCTAGCTAGGCAGGTACTAGATTAGGCTAAAATGATTTATCCTTCTTTTTATCTGCAAAATGCATGGCCAGAAGATGAATAGCATCGTTTAGAGCGCTCATTCCTCTGACAGGCTGCTGTAAGCTCAGCCTCAAGAGTTCACATTTAAACATAGGTAGAAGTTTTGCAGGCCTAAATCGTACTGTAACAGCAGGCTGGCTTTCAAAATATATCTAAAATTACAAATACATAGCTGGAATCAATAATAAAACTCAGCAATAGCAACAATAAAAGCCCAAGCTCTAAGCTATCTGCTCAAGAAGAAAATGGAAAGCGGAGAATATGCAGGCAGAGGAAGCTAAATGATTTCTTTTTTTAGTGATGCTGAAACTGTTACTTACTGCAATGCCTCATTAGCTTTCCAAGGCAGGGATCTCCCAGCTGCATAGGCTCTTCCACACTCCTAATGCTAACTCTGACTCTGAGAAAGTTATCTGTGTTGTTGGGCTCAGGTGTTTCTCCCCAGCTTTCTCTGATCCACTTATTATTCTGAGTAATGCTACTGATCTGCCAAAGAGGAACCACAAGCGCACACTCCTAGGAAAATCAGCCTCAAGAAGACTTCAAAATACTTTTTTTTTTTTTTTTTTTCCTGTGCTTCAGGGCAGATATTTGTCTCTGCATTGGGCAGGTGCTTGTCTACCATGCTCTCAAAGACCTTCTGAAGATAGCTACAGCTACCTTACAGCTCCAGGTTGGCGTTACTCTTCTTTTTTCGCTTTCTCTTTGAATATAACTTTTAATTAAACTTTTTTTTTTTAATAGGTATATATATAATTAATATCAATCTTAATTTAATATCAAATAAGTGTGCATTTTCTGGTTCTTTCATCACCCCCAAAAAAGTTATTTTAACATGTCATATCTTAACTTCACTCTCAAATAAACTGTGAGGTTTGTGTTGGTATGTTAAGATTGTATTTAGATGCATATGGGCTGGTGTTCTTTATTTAGTTGTTGAAAAACTAGCTTTCTTGTGATATATACCGCTAAGTGGAAAAAAGTTATCTCTGTCTTTCATTGTTTATTTATGGCATATGTAGTTAATGGATATTTCTAATGCCTCTTTTGCAGTAAGTAGATTACTTGATGCCAGCTATTTCATTTCAGATAGCTCACATTTTCTTATTTAGGATCATCAACATATTTTAACATTAATTATTTAACTGCCATTTCCAATCTTTTTAGTCAGGCACGCTTCTGCCTACTCAGGGCATAATTAGTCACTGCATTATTATAGATTTAAACCGGTCTAAGTGAACAGAAAGTAATTTTCACATTTTGAACACAGTTACATTTTGTTCTGAGTATTTTTACCCTTAAGATTGGCTTTCATTTTCACATTAAGACATTTATATGTTTTCCAAAACAGGATAGCTAAGGCTTATGTAGTTGTTTTCTTATTTTAGATACTGATTTACTTTTAAAAACTTTAATTCCTCTTGACTGTTGACCCTCTTCTCATCCACCAAAAGCAAAAATGTAACACAGGAAGTAAAACTATTCTGAATTAATGTTAAGGGGTGTAATAAGACAATTAACATACACAGCCTCTCTACCGTACTTGTTCTCATTGGAAGCTCAAAATGTATAGCTAACCCTCCTTTCTATAAATGTAGAGTCATACCTATCTTATGTGATAATGTGTGGTGCACTACAACCACCACTTCCAGCCTATTAGACAAATAATTTGTTACTCAAATCATGTTTATGAATGTTTGATTCAATAGTTGGCTGCACTGATGATTTTGGAAATAATTGTGTATCAGAGGTTGGGAAGATGAAAGGCTGAAACTCCATGTTTGAGATACAGTTAAGGTTTTGTTCCATGATCTTGGGTCCCAGGAATTGCTGTAATTCTAATCATGAGGGGGTAAATTTGCAAACGGTAAAATATCTGCCCTGATGCAACTCAAAAACTGAAAATAAAATATAGCTATGCTATTTTCTAAGCATTTTTGAGACCAGGAGACAGTAGAATCACACTAAAGAAAATCAACAGCCAATAAAAACATCTTGAGCTTGGGGAAGAGCTCATCAGGAAACAGGTCAACTCTCTTTTTCAACTTTTATTGGGATTGTAAAATGAAAGGGGCCTTATTTTATGACCCCTGTTCTTTCTTACCCATGTTTCTTTTAGCTGTCCTACAAAGCAAGCTTTGACTCTTTTGGAATGTTAATCTTGATTGTGCAGAAAGAGATACCTTTGTACTTGAGCAACCATTAGGTATTTTGAGCAAAAATTGTCATGATCAAAGTTAAAAATATTGGAGGATCTCTGATATGCTGCTTAGAAAGTTTTGTTTTATTATAAAGCTTTCTCTAATGTAAGAAGGATCTGTAATGGATATGAAAGCAAGCTACAATAAGACATGTGATGTGAAGATTTTCCATTTTATTCTGAGATGACTGAGTCTTTCTTTGAGTAATGTCATAAAGTAATACCTCCATCAGTGGACAAAGTTTAAATGTATTTCCAATTTATTATGCTTAAAATATAAATAACCAAATGAGACTTTCACAAATACATACAAATTTCTCTGAATTTGTTCCTTTGTTCTCATGCAAATGCTAAGACTTCCTTCATGAAGGAATATTACTTTTATTAATGCAAGTCTGGAGAGCTGCTATTTGGCTTTCCATTTACCTTCTTTCATGGGGAAAGTCAGGGGAACTTCTGTCAGTATGTCTGTCATATTGTTCTAAAGTTTCCTAAGGTAAGAGTCAGCAAAACAGAGATAACAAACGTCAATGAAGTGTCTCTTGCGAGGCTGCCAGCCCTTCAAGGCTTTCACATGCTCCATGAATTAAACAGGATGAGCACCAGGACTCTGAAGGAGGGCTAACATTAAAGCAGCAGCATTTGTGCCACCAGTGCTAGAAGTCTGTGCATCACTTTAATTCCCCAAACCTCATTTTAATAGTGTAACTGCTTTTGCACAAAGGATGGCTGTGACTTCTGTCTTTGCTGTTACTGTAAAATCTGCTTGCTTCTTTTTGAAACTTAACATTGTTCAAGTCTCAAGTAGCAAAAAACTTGACCTTGCAAAACTCTACTGACACAAATAGTCTCAGTCGTAAAAGCAGAACTGTTTGTTGTGTAATTATCCCTCATGTGAGTATAAATATGCAAGAATGACCTTTAAAACATGCTCTCTATGCTATCATAACTTAAGGAAACAGAGTATTTTTCCCTTTTAATCTTGGTGGCAAAGCTAACAATTTACAGTATGATTGAATTGCTTTTCATTCTTTTTAAACCAAATCTTAATAATTGACTCCTTTCAATTTGAAAAGACATTATTCTGAATATAGAGTATGTGCTTTTTGATGAAAAAATTAATAAGGCTGTTTAATACTGTAAATGCACTTGCTATGTATCAGCAGCACTCACATTAACCCAGCAGACTGAAACGGCTCTATCCATTGACTCAATGAGCCATGAAATAAAAATGTTCTCTCCATAAGCTTTGGCACTCTGGACCTCAGTGGACTGAAGCTCTCATGATAAGTTACCAAGCAAATGATACTCTGCTAAGACCTTTTTAGACCCTGACATGACAGATTTACAGTACCAAAGAAATAGAATGAAGACTCATTTTATTGGGGCTCTTCAGTTTAAGGTACATTTGATACTTAAAGTAGTTATGTTTAGAGGTCGTTTCAGTGCTGTCCAAGCTTCATGTGAAATTTTCATAAGTGCTTTTTTTTTTTTTTTTTTGTTTTAACTGATTTTCGGTAGATGTTTGGGGGACAGACATATTCCTATTGCTCATTGCAAATGGCTAGAGCATCTTTTACATGCCCCACTCTTCTGTCAGCTAGTAGTTACTGCCTGCAGGACTGGTGTGCAGGCAGGGAATGGATTTCATGAGTCCTAGTCACACTTCAGTGTATGGTTGCCTCAGTCAAGACTGCTAGGTAAGATGGTTTGAGTGGCTGATGTCACACTGTAGGATTAGGGAGTAAAGTCTGTCCCACCCTTTTTGTCCAAACCCTGGCAGTGATAGTCCTCAGCTTCTGCAGAGGACTTTTCTATGTTCCCTAGAAATGAAAAGTCAAATGTACACTGACTTATGAAAATATTATCTTTAGATTTATTCTTATGCTCACCTAAACCTCCAAACACTTAAGTCAGTTGTACCTCTGCTTCCTTTCTTGCCCTTGCCCCCTTGGCTGCAGTGCTAACCTGTCTGAGGGTAGAAATACAAATCTGCTAGCACAAAAAATGTATGCAAATAATACAGAAAATTGTGCTTGATGTGAAGTACGTTTTACCATGGATGCCAAGCATTTCTCAACCAACACAGAGCACAGCATTAATTCATGAAGGCAGGTGAGTCTTGTTTGCCTGAAAGATTAATCCTTGCCCACTTCTTGCATGGTCCCAGTCGCTCTGGACCATTCTCAAACCACTCACTACAATGGACTTAGGCACCTATAACTATCCAAATTCATGGAATTTGTGAGAGCTGTGGATATCCTGCTGCTCCTGAATGCATGAAAGCTAAATTAGGCACTCTGGAGGGTCTGTGTGCTCCATCTTTCTAAAGGTCTCTAGGTGACCTGGATTTTTTTCCAGAATCATGACATGCAACCATGTTGCCAAAGGCTTTTACTGACATACTTTTCCCATGGCTCTGGTTGTGTTTGTTATTCCTTGTTCTTTCACTCCTATTGGGAAGGGTAAGGAGAGTATATATGTTAGTTACAAAGCTTTCCAGTTCTTTCTGCCCTCCAGATAGGGTAGATGCTGTCTACTGTAACATAAAATTCATCCAAAGAATTCCATTTGAAAGGCAGGAGGTCCTGGAGACACCAAATCTTTCAAAATGAGATTTTCACATTTCAGCTTCATAATTGCAGGTTGTAGACTGATAGGTTAGAAAAGATTATAGGCTAGATGAGGCACTTGCTGCTGCACTGCGATTCTTACCAGGTGTTCAACATACGTGTAAAGTTGCTAGCAGGTATAAGAGCAAAAGTCCACATGGGCTTGCTTGTTGTCACCTTCAGTCACTTTCTCTCAGCTGGGTTTCATTTAGATGGGACTGTCTGTTAGGATCACGCTGACAAAGCCACATGACCAGTCCTTGTGATCCCCAAAAGGAGCTACTAAGGCAGAGAACTCTTCCCACTCTCTCCAACGTCTTTTTCTGCTACTCTGCATTTTGATGTCAAGTGTACCATGCGCAGCCGGGCTTATATTGAGTCTTTCTGTGCACCTAAGATGGTGATACGGCACCTCAATGAGCTTTTACGTTGCATCTACACATGCTGGCCCAGCCTGCAAGTGACTCTGTTCTCACCCACTGGCCAAGGAGCATGAGTGATCTAGAGCCGCGGAGCTCATCTGACCCCTGGAAAAATGCAAAAGTAAAAGTCAGTCTCTACATAGACTCTTACTACTTGCTTTATATATTTTTGAAAAATAATATATATTTTCAACAACTGTATGGTTCCCAAGGGCAAATTCTTTTTTAATCCAGATATGATCATGATGTGAAATACTGCAGGAAGCTTGCCATCAAAGATAATCAAGCTGTATGTTTTTGTGTTGGTGCATACAGCAGGAAAGTGGCCATTCCTACATATGCCTGCTGCTAACCTTCTACCCTGGGGAATAGTTTTTTATAATTAGGTCAAAAAAAAAAAAGAGATCTCACTATTTCCTTGTCAATAAACAAGTCAGAGAACTTTTCAAAAGGATGTTGTGATTATGATGATTTTGCTGTAAGCCAAATTTATCTATACATAGTTAAAAATAATAAAAAATTTCATGAGACAGATCAGATAAGTATCTCTGGAGAGAGATGAGTCTTGATTGCTAACTTCTCCCCAGTGTCTCTGTACCCATGGAGGCTACAGCTTTATAAAATGAAAAGTAGCAGATAAAAAGTCTGCTTCCTGTGGAGATTGGAGATTATTTTATTAATTTAAATATTATAATGTCTTAAATTTTATCTGCTATAAATTGAATGAATCAAACCATGATGCACTGAAGTATTAATAAGATTTCAATTAAACTTTGTCAAAGTGTTCTTACTCAGTTATTCTTTCCACTACCAGCTAGAAGGAACCGCTTCTACAATACAGCTGTAAATGTTGGACCTGAATTGCCACATGATAATGGGATGATAATATAATGCATATTCTGCAAAATGTCTGTAATTATGTATTTGTATGAGGCATGGCTCCTCTAGTATTATACAACTTTAAATCTTTATTTATATGGAGGTTATTTCTTAGCATTCATATTATTCTAAAAGTAATTTGTATTTAATATCACACTGTGTCTGCTTTTGATTATATTTTATAATAAGATGCAGCAGGATTAGTTATCAGATGATGATTAATTTACATAATGAGCTAATTGAATCTTCTGAATTTGGAAGCAATCATTTCAGAACCTTGTTTTTGTAAAACCAGAGTTCCAAGTACCAGGGACAAACACCATGCAAAGGGTAGTATTTCCTGGAATGTGGGGCAATTCAAAGCAGTATTTATCAAACCCCTTCTTTAGGTGGTTCATATGTCAGTTATGAAAGAAATCAAATATTTGATAGATGGCAGATAGTGGTAACAAATTGCAGAATATCTCTTTTAAGTTGATCATCAAAAAGTTCAGCTTTCTTGAACTCTTGCTTTAACAAAGCCATGTCCCTAATTTCAAAGTAGACTCCATGTCTGTTTGTGAAGTACATTTTATATGTATACATATACACATATATACATATGTAACATACTGCATATGTTTTTGTATATTAAAAAAGGTATTTATATGCACATTACATATATTGTGTGTATACATTAAATTTCTCAAAGTGTAAAATTAACAACATTGGAAATTCTTATACAGAGTGATTTTCTCTGATGGATAATAGCTGATTTTTAGACCCTGAGAATTTTCCACCTCTTCCCTGAAGTCTGAGCAATAGCTTAATATTTAAATTGTGTGAAGGATCATCCACCCTAATATGTATGAACAGCGCCATTCCTGTGAATACTCCTCTTGCTAATCTCAGGGACTTAGATCAATGATTTCTACAGAAGAAAATCACTAAGGGTTTAGGGAGGCATCAGACTTCACTGCCATTTCCCCTGTACTGGTATCTCAAGGTTTCCTTCTCAGACTGTGTGTGTAAGAGAATGGGCAAAGGGTTTATTCTCCTGACTCAAGTCCCTCGAATCCCCTTATGTTTTTGTTGAGATACTGTCTCTCTTACTCTGTAATATCTCTAGTCACTGACGTAACCTGACAGAACCAGATATCTGCTAAAACCAGTGAAAAGTACAGCTAGTGAATGCTCCCTTCTGAAAATCAAATCGCTGACTATGTAAGGTGATTCAAAAGTTGTAATGCACTGCATTAAGATTTGGAAAACTGAATTTCACTAGTCACTCTGGGGTCCTTTGAAAATAACTTTGGGTCAGACCCTTAAATGCATATGAGTCTGGTTTTTGCTAACGCTCATGGAGTTTATGGATTCAAGATGCTGTTTCTTGGTATTATCTATGTTTTTTTTCTTTGATGTTGTTCTCCAGTAAATAAGAATAATGAAAGACTATTCTGCTGGAAATAATTCTGCTGCTACCCTTGCAGAGGTGTTATGACCAGAGGTATGATCAAATAAGATAGACTAACAGCGACCAAATCAATCTGGGGAGGATACACGTGCAAGTAGCTGTTAGGTGATGTTGTCTTTGGTTGAGAGCATGACAAACCTTAGTAGCTGAGTTTGATAGGTTTTATTTTAAATATATATAAGACAATAAAAAGTAGGTTGAATTGGGACTCCTTATGTTCAAGTTTTTTTCAAAATAGATAATATGTTTTAAGCAGCAGACCCCTAAAGAGAGTGCTGTCACATTGCTAAGTGTGTGTATTTTACAAAGTTGCAGGTTTGCAAGATAAGGGACTGCATAGAAAATTATACAAAACCAGGAATGCCCTTCAAATAAACATCTAAGGCTGTTTTCTGGAAATTTGCCTTTATCAGATTTTTTTTTTTTGAGTGTTTTTGGGTTCTAGCAGTAGTTGGCTACCGGGTTAACTGAGCAATCTTGCGCAGCATTCAGAACATCTCATATGAGTGCCTAAATTAGGCAGCTTGACCAGGTTTCTCTGTTGAATGACAGGGAGCAAAACTGTCTGTAATTATTTTGAATTGCTCAGGATTTTCACTTTAATTTAGAAGCCAGCACTATCATGATTATGAGTTATGAGTGTCCCATGCAGTTGATGTGTATGTTTAAAGATTTCCAATTGGACAGCAGGTGGCCTTGACACTTTCTTGAAAGGTCACTGGCACAATGTATTCCTCTCCAGAACAATATGATGGTAGAAGAGCTTTGGAAATTTTAAATGTAAAACTAGCCTGAAGAGTTTATTATCCAAACTGAAGTTACAAACTTCTATGTATTCATTAGCGTTTTGTAGCTGTTAGTGTTTAGTCATTCAATGTTTGAATTAAGGATTTTTTGTCAGAGCAGAAGCTTGCAGTCTGGGAACACGGTCTGGAGGAAGCGAGGCATGACTGAAACGCTGGCAGACGGATTATTGGCTGGTGTTGTGCAGAAGGAAGTCTCTAAACTAAGAGCCCTCAATCAATTGAGACAGCCTGTGTGCAGCTGGGACTGGGAGACTGAAAGCTTTGGAACCACAGCTGGTGGTGGGAGTTAGAGCTTAAAAGCTACAGCTAAAGATTTCTTTACTCAGACTGTGGATTTTTGATCCTGAGACACAGCAGCTAAAATAAATCCTAGAATGTTTAATCAGCTCATGATTACGGAATCAGCTGATGGTGGTGGATAGTTCTATGGCCTCTCTGTGGGGTGTAAACCAGAGTGCCCTCAAATGACTTGCTTGAATCCCCTCCAAACCAGGAGCAGAGTATTGGCCGTGTCAGCATTTGCCTGCTGATCTCTTAACAACTTTTGAAGGGATGCTGAAAGTAGTTCTACCTCACGCACAAAAGAAATGGAGGCCCGGGAAAATCCTTTTCTTGTTTGGTGTCATGACTTACTAGGAAGGCATTTGGGAGGATGATGAGTGAAGGAGACTGCAAGAACTTTAGGTCAAGCAAGTGTTGTGGAAATCGAGGTTTCGGATACACTGCGTAAAAGGACATAATGGCAGTTTGTGCAGATAAGCGATTCCATTGTCTGGGTTTCAGTGGTGATGGTTGATGGGCCAGTGGATGCAACAACCACTAAATTTCATGGCCAATCCCTAGAAAGTTTGCTTGTCCTTGTGGCGGTTTTGAATCATTTTGTAAGTCTGTTACTATAGCTGAGATGGGGCTTAGATATATAACCAAGTTACCCTGATTTAAAAAACCGCAGTGAATCAGCTGTCTTAAACAACCATGAGCTTGCTATCAATCTGCAGGAATTACAGCAACTGCACTTTAACCTCATCCTTCTCTGTGAAGATTAAGCTGCTTCTCCTTACCTTGCATGTGATACACTCTGGGGAGGTGGACCATGGAGTGCCCTGTCTTGGGCGATGTTGTAAGGTGATTCTGTGATCAGGTAGCAAGTGCCTATTACACTGTTAGTCCCAACACAAACCAGAAAGTAAAATATCCTTTAGCTTCAAACCCATAAAATGTTGCCAGTGACCTCCTACTCTCACATGGTTCATTTATTTGGAAATGGTTGTGTTTTACCATTTCCTAAAGTCACTGTGAAATTTTTATGTAAAGAAGTGGTCCTCTGCTTATAATTGTATTAATGCTGAATTATTTTACTCAAAATAGCTTAGAGTTAAGCAGTCCGTAAACTATAAGTACATTTTTCAAACTGATCCTTCAACACAGAACAGCACATCTGTAGATCACTCATGCTGCAATGCAAATCTCTCTGCAGGCCAAATAATGGCACAACCACTTGGACAGATGCATCTTTCCAGACATGTTGAAGAACTAACATACAGGAAATTAAACAATGAATATAGACAGAAAGCAATTGTTCACACTGTTAGTAATAGATACTTTCTGTTTTGCAATTTTAGTCAGATTGCGAATCTGCATATTTAGGAAGGCATTTGCACAGTTATGAAGTAACCAGAATGAATAAGGTGAAGAAACAAGAATGCAGAAGCAACAATCTTGATTTAAATAATATCCCTGCTCATAGATTGGTTAATTTACTGTGGTAAATTATGTGATGAACTTATAGTAATTTCTTATGTACTAGAAATTTTTCTTCTGGGGTTTGTTAAATGTTTGTGTATTCCCATCCTGCAGCAAAGAGGAATATTTAAGAATACAGTGTGGCACTGTCATCTTTGCAGTTACTACAATTTATCATTTATATTGCAGTAACATCTACTGCCTGCCCAATGATAAAGATGTACAGAATGTTTCAAGTCCAACCTCCAACTAAAATATAGAAGCCAGGGAGACTCTCCAATTATATGAAAAATGAAATGTTTTGTGGCAAATAAGAGTTTGTAACTACTTACTTTTGTTCATCTTTTTGTTCATCACCAGCCTTCATTCCTTGGAAAACAAACTATGTTGCTTTCAACTTGCAAAAAAAGCATGTTGTGACAGCCCATGTTGTGACAGGTTGTACCAAGAAAGTTGCACTCAGGCTGGCTCAATGTCTTCAATAATCAGCAGCAGTCTCAGTTTACTCCATGGTGAGATACGTTCAGTTTGGTTGAGTTTGAACGATCGTTTAATTATGTTTTTGTTGTTGTTGTTGTTTGTTTCTGGGCTTGGACTCGGTAGATTTATATATGTGTCCCTGAGTCAGTCGTTCCTGCTGCCCAGGCTATGTAGGAATAGCAGTAAAGGTTGTTTTCCTACATTAGAAAATATTCTCTGTGGCACACGAACTTTTTTCCTGTGGGTGGTCATGGTGCTGAGCAGACCCAGGGCAAACCGGAAGGAACTTAATATATATAAAAAAGGAATTATCCTTGTTTGGTTTTGGCATGCTTTTCTTTGTGCTTTTGACAAGTTTTTTTTTGGTGTTGTCTGTCCCATCCCCCCTCCCCAGTTCTTGCATTTTAGGTATGTTTTATTGGTATTTTTGGTGTGATTTTTGGCTTCTTTGAATTTTTTGAGTTTCTTTTTTTCAGTTTTGTGAGGGTTTTTTTGCATTTGTAGTATGTTTCTTTTGCAATATGGCATTTTTTTTTTGTGTTGTGGCACACTTCTTGAATCATGGTTCTTTCTTGGGTATTTTTGGTGCTTTCTTTACATTTTTGGTGCATTTTTGGCTTTTTTTCCCCAGCTTTGTTTTCTTGATTTTTAATTTAGTTTGTAATTTTGCGCTTTTTAAAAACTTTTTTTGGTGGGCTTTTTAGTGTGTCTTTTAACCTTTTTTTTTTTTTTTTGTGGTTTTGCAGGTTTTATGCATTCTTTCTTTTTTTTATCTTTTCTTTTTTTTTTTTTTTTTTTTTTTTTCTTTCCCATTTTGGGGCTTTTTGCTCTTTTGTGGGAATTTTTGAGAACTAAAGCGCTCTTTGCTGGACTCAAAGAAATCTCGTCCCTCATCTGGTTCTCAGAAGAGCTCTTTCCCCTTTCCCCTCTCCCAGTCACAGTGTCCTGTCTGAGAGGATGCCTAAAATGCCTGAAAAATATGCTGTGTAGTGTCTGAAATGGTCACAGTCTGGGTTATTAACACTTTCGGCATGAAGTTTCTCAAGCCACATGAGGAGTTTTATCCTTGTAAATGCATCTGCTTTAAATGTTTCTCTCATTCCACTGGTAACAGAGGAGATGCGCTGGTGTGCTCTCATACATGGTATCGATGTGACTGGGGAGCTCTCTGGGATTGTGTGCAATTTCTGTGGCAATCTGGGTTTTACTGAAAAGTTTGGTCTGTCGCACTGGTAATAGCTTTTATAATTTGTGCTGCAGGAATGCCCAGAGGGTCATAGTCTGACTGGGGACTCTCTGTGACAGGCACTGCTTAGACATCATGTAACTACATTTACAATTAAATTAAACTAGCTAAAAATGGGAACCTCTCTTGCATGCACAGCAGGAGAGAAGGTAACTCGAAAGCCAGCTAGGATTGCCCATTTTACTGATCAACTCAATTTTCAGTATCAATATAGCTGTGCTTGCCAGAGAGGCGCATCTCAGGACCCCAGGTGGGGGTGACATGGTTACTTGAGTTTGTAGTTAAGGCAGCACAGCAGTGAAATGCTCCAGGGCCACAACCTGAGGGCCTGACTTTAAATGTAAACACACCCAGGAGGGAGGTGGCCCAGGATATTGGAAGTCCATGTAGACACAATGGAAAAATGGCAGTAACAGTTTCTCTCTTTGATACGGAGGACCAGTGAGAGTGAGCAGGCTGTGTTTGCAAAAGAAATGTGTGGCAGAAATGGGCCAGCAGCCCAGACCCTCAGCCAGATTCACTATTTCCATGGTATATCTATGCTATCCCTGTGTGTAGCCATCAGTGTACTCGTGCGCAAGCTGCGAGTTGGGGTCCTGCGGGCAGCCTGAACAGTTCTTGCTGTATATATATAAAACCTCAGCACTGAGGGGCTCCAGTTCCAAATATGCTCAGTGGCAGCCACTTCCCATGTGCATTTTTCACTGCTGACAGGTCATTACTGTACGTAAGAAAAACTATCCTGTAATTCCTTCTGAGTATGCAGGCTTGACTGTCACATAGACGGATTGAGACTTTGATGGACTAAAGGGACCATTAACTGCAGTGTACGTCCAAGCACTATTTCCACTGAAACTACTGGGACAACAGAATGCAGCCAGTGTTTCCAGACCTTAATTAAATGCCCAATGAACTAGAACAACAAAATAGCAGCTAAAGATGATGCAGGTTTATTTTTTTGTTTTTGTTTTGTTTTAATCAGTAGCTATCTAAATGACGGATAGGAACTGTAATTCCATAAATGCATTGGTAACTAAATGACAACATGAAACTTTCTGTTACAGAACAGTTGTCTACAAAAATTCATCCACGTTTTCACTGATTGTTTTGGAAAGAAAAATGAACACATTAATAATGCTGAAATCATGGTTAGAATCATTTATGGCCCACTGAGTTTTACCACCGGGTGTTGCATTCATGCCCTAGCAATTTATTTAATAATGTTTTCCCACCTTGGAACATACTGTATTATCCCAAATCATCTGTTTGAAATGGTTGTTTCAATTGCTTAGTTGGCTCTTGCTAGTGTAATTTAACATTTTCATTAGCTCAGTAAAAGAGAGAATTTAAGGTCTTTTATGTTTCAAAGGCATAATGTGTGTACTGGTGGGAATCAGGTAGGAATTACTATTGTTTAATGAATACTTTATGGATCCTGTAAAGTAATTATATAATGTAATTAAATTATTTGAAATTCAGTTTCTAACTCTGTTTCCTGAACAGACTTAATTTGATCTTTGGGTGGGGAATAACTTGTTTTCGGTTAAGTCCTCTGTAGACAGAACAGAGAATATGTCATTTGAATATAGGTAGCTTGGGACCTCATGGGGAAGAAAAACAGAGATTCCTTGTTTTGATCTAGTCTCTGTTTGATGGCTTGTGTTCAGCATGGGGAAGTCACATAATTGCTATCAACTACTCACTGAATTAGCTTATTTAAAATATTTTTTAAATAAATATATTATACAGCTATTGATAGACTTGTAGGTGAAACAATACTTGTGCTTATTGTCTCAATGGGAGTTTCCATTTACCACAGTAATGCCTAAAAATCCTCCTTCAGAAAATACAGCGCATAGAAGGATTCAAACATAAACCAAATATTTGCAGGGCCTGATCAATTCATTCTTACTTAGGGAAACTGACTTGGAACTCAGTGAACACATCATTAATGTAGCCGGTGTGCTTTGGACATTTCTGGCACTTTTTTTTCACTCTATTTTTGGAAGAATCCAAGCTAAAACTTCACAAATTCAAAAATTTCCAATCCTTTTGTTCAGTCATCTGGGGGAATAAGTAAATTATTTCTATCTTGCATTAAGTCAGAGGTTTTTTCTGTTAGCTAGCAGGCCTTGCCAAGGACATCAGTTTTCTTTTGCAGTAACTTCATTATGGTTCCTTAGAGGACCCCATTCTGCCATGGACTGCAGCCCAAGACCCAGCTGATCACATGTACCACTGGACCTCTGTACTGGTTCTGTGAGCGTCATAAATGGGTATAAAAAATTAACCAGCTTTCCAAATCTGGAGACAGAACTAAAAATATCTTTCGATATTTGAAATTCTCCTTCTTTTTCTGCATAGGAATAAGATTCAGCTCTGAGTCTTCAGCGTGAAAATCTTCTGGACCTGAAATCTTGGTTCAGGTCCATCTCTCACTGTGCTTAGCAGTAAATAAAAGCTTTTCATGGCTGATTTAAACAGTTAGGAGGGCTGAGCCAGTAGCTAAACAGTCAAGGTCTGAGTATATCAAAAAATGTCAGGGAATGAACTGTACTTCTGAAGGAGGGAACCAGTAGCGGTCTGTGAGGCATTAACTAGCTGTTTACTGCAATGTTTGCACCTTTACTGCAGAAAAATGAGTGATTTAAACCCACACTTCAATATAAACAACTCTGCTTTTTCATGGAAAATTAAATAATCACGTTGTAAAAGAAGATGGTTTATTTCTTTTTGTTGTTGTTGTTTTATTCCCCCCTGTATGAGTTTTAAGTAGGTAGCCCAAATGAATTTATTCTCTAATTCAAGTTTTAAAAATGTGACTGTGTTTAAGATGGACCATAAGAGAATGCAACCTGCCAGCTTAATTAAGTTTCTGGAATGCTTCTGGGCAAAATTAATATATGTGGATGAAAGCCAAAATCAGTCTGACTGAACAGATTTTAGCTAGCACACAACTCTGAGAAACACAGGGACCTTAAAGGACCTAGCCTAGCAATATTAATTACAGTGGTTAGAGAACTGTCTATCCTTTCTGTGGGTGCCAATCTGCATTTATTGTTGTTTATTTCCAAGCCAGTATGGTTATCAGAACAATCTTAGAGTTAAATTATGAATTAGAAAATGATTTGCCATCGTTTTCTGCTTCAAACGCTTAATAAACAGCAGCTGATCAAAATAGAAAGCTAGACTTACTCAAATTGCCTGACTGTGAAACTGAATTAGTTCATAATGCAGTAAAGGCCTCTGACATTAGTGTCATTTATAAACATGGACTCTTAACTTGACCTTTATCTCTTCCTAGAAGATGGTCTCTGAAATAATTGTGTTCTTAGTCTTGTCACCATACACTGCTATAGAACATCTGGAGTCTTTAGCAGTGCTTCGCATAGGCTGCATTCACTTCCCATGAAGAGAAGAAAACTTAACTCATAGTGTCCTGCTATTTGATTCCCTAATTCTTCATGTCCGTGCCTTGCCATGGTAATAGCTCCGCTGTGGTCCTGTGTACTCCAGTGCTTTATTTTGCAACACTGGAGATAAGGTGGCAAATGTAGACTTTTTTAGCTCAGCAAAATTAGGGAACTCGTCCTGATGTCTTTACAGAAACACTGTTCCCGTTGCCTGCAGAGGAAAGTTTACCCAAGGAAGAAGGCTGCCATCAGACCATTAGAGGAAAATTCTCACATATATCTCTGTTGCATATTTCCAACTTATGTTGTTGATCAGCTCTGGTGAGCAACCATGGGAGGTTCACATACTGAAAATACAAGATTGCACTGCATTATATGCACATGGTAGTAATTACAGAGAAGCTGATTAACTGATGTAAATGCAGAACAGAGACATTTTTCCACTGAAGGAAGGCAAACATTGCCAATCTCTCCTGTTCTGTGAAAAGAACTTCCACAAAAAAGTCTGCTTCTCAATATAAAGTGGTTTAGGGATGCCCCGAATCTGTGCACTGCAGAGGCTGCTTTCATCAAGCCTGTCCTAGAAAGGTGAAGAGGTCTTTGTGGGTAAGACCCCCCTGGTATTTCCCCAGAGTATTTTTGATGATGAAGGACCTTTATCTGTGAAAATTATACTTAGAAATCATCCTGGAACCAGAAATTTTGTCATCTGCTTTTCCATTGCATTGTGTTATTTGGCATTTATCAAGTTACAAAAACCTGATTCACTCAATTTTCTTCCATCATCAGTAGTTTGTGAGCTTTAAAAGGTAACCACTGAATAAAGGCCTATTCCTGACAACCCTGTCCTGTCACCCAGCAGTGGCAAAGGCTCATCCGACTGAACCAGGTAGCTCTAAAAGCAGGAGAAACACTGGAGCCTGCCTTCTCATGCATTATGGTGCTTGTTTGGATTTTCTAATATCTAAGGAATGGGGTCTTGAACACTCACAAACTGGCAAATACTTACAATATAATCACAAATATTTATTTCCTTTCCTTACAGCGTTATGCTTAAAGTATGGGTCCAGTTGACCACTATGACAGCTCAACAAATTTAGTGACGCCAGCTTGTTCTGCAACTGGCAAAGTGAAATTTTGGTCAGATTTATAGCTAAACACTAAAAAGATTTCAAACAGGTTTTGGAGCAACAAAGGTATATATTTTCCTTTCAAAGCCCTGTATCACCTTCTGGAGTACAAAAATAATACTTGCACATCATGTCAGATCCCTCTCACTTTTTCTGGGCTTTAGTGTGTCAATTGTTATAAATCGTACAGGAAAGATACCTGTTTACCAAAGAAGTCTGTAACAAAACCGCTACTGATTTCAAAAGGAAAGTCCTCTCCCTAGGCTCAGATCAAGAAAGCTATGGTAGCATATTGTGTACAGAATTTACAAATACATAAACAAATATATAAACACAAATATGAAATACATGACATTATATAATAATGTTAAAAATGAGTCTGTTATTTTTATCTCATAATTTCTAATCACATTTCATTAAGAATAATGGCACCTTATTTCCCTTGTGCTCATGTCACAGCTGGTTTTAAATCATGTCTGTTATGTAGCCTGACAATTTTCCATGCAATTACCTTTCAGGAATTAGTATAACTGAGCAAAATACTATTAGCAAAATAGGCATCGGTGTATCTAGAATGAAATTGAAAATGCAGTCTAATTCTGGTTATATAGATGCTTTCCTCATGATCTGAGAGTATTTTAAAGCTAGAAAGAATTTTGAACTTGGATTTTACTCAGTATACTATAGTTTTGAAGTTCTTTTTGATTACTGAAGGTTATATGTAGAGTTTCATAAAAGCATGCATAAAAATATGTAACCTCAAGACAGATGAACAAATTAATTTAGACAAAATGGAAAAATGTATCCCTGGGGTAACTGCATGGGTTGGTGGCAGTAAGCCAGACACTGATTTGGACCATTGAATTTTGTATCATTCACTTAGAAGTTATTTCCAGTTGGAGCTGGTTTAGGCCAGGTTGGCTGTGTTGAAGCTCATTTGGGAGAACTGCCGTCCGCAGATTTTGAGGGTCATAGTCTGCAATTCAGCTCCAGTAATGTTCAGGATTACAGCCTTTGCATGGGAGATTTTACTAACTGGTTGCGACAGCTCCACTGTTCTTAATCCTTGTGAATATAAATGGATATAAATATTGGGGAATACATTCTGCAGAGAGAAATAAGCTTCAGGCACAACAGACAGTTATAAAATATTAGCTGTCTTCGTAGGCAAAATGTTCCTCATTTTTTACATACACTATTTGTGGCTGTTCCAGCTTCCTTTGAAGTCAGTTTTGCTTTTGATTTAAATGGGAACTCTATGGGGCACAGACAATTTTAGTCATCACTTTTTCACATTTTTGCTGCTTCAGTCTAACAAGTCAGAGCTTCCAATGCTGGTATCAGTGGCTTTGAGTGAGCCATGTAACTTTTCTGCATCTATCCATCTCTTAGTGCTGACAGCTGCTTGGAAACTATGTCCAGGTTCGGAAACTTATATTCAGTTTGATGCATTTTTTTAATAGGACGTGTCTGAAAGTTCTGAATTTCGCAAAAAGTTTAGACTCACTGCTGTATTTTCAGCCCCAGTAGACTGAACTGATGACATTCAGAAAAGCCAGACATTATTCTAAATGCAGTTCTGAGGTGATGATAGAGATCATATTGTTTCTCTGCAAAGCACTGATGTTGGTACTGTATCAGAAAAGATTAAATATCACTTAAAGTTTGTAAAGTGCTTTGAAGGTGAAAAGCATTATACAAATGGTACATTATCATTATTTATAATAATACTACAATATGCCTCAAGAAATGATCATGGAAGCTAATGAGAAATTAAGTTTCTGTAGGTTGTTTTTTTGGTTTGTTTGTTTTGTTTTTTTTTTTTTTTAACATTACATAAAAGATAATAGAAAATTACAGTCTTGCTTTTGGCGTCTAACATAATGGTTCAAAAGACCTATATGAAGGACATATTTCTTCCTTTGGAGAAGCTCATAAAAAACTGTCCTAGAGAATCTTGAGAATCTTACAAGTTTAATTTCTGTTAAATTCTACAGGGCTTTTTTTTTTTTTTTTTTTTTTTTAAAATATTTTTGCAGTACATAGAATAAGAGATTATTAATCCAGGAAACTGTTTTTCATGTGCTTTGCGAAATTGTCAATCCAAAAATTAAAGGCTTCTTATACTCTACAGAAGAAAAAGTAGCATTTGCAATCAGATTTCTAAAGAGAAAAAAGAAATTTCATTTTACCTTTGTGTTCTAGCACACCAAGAGCTATTGCAATGTATTTAAATGTATTTACGTGGGGTTAGCTAACATAACTTCATAGTAGAACCTTTTTGCCAGTGGACCTAAATGAAATTTTACTAATCAGCATTCTCTCCCATTTCCACAAAGCATAAAAGCAAATATATCAGTTTTATTTGTATGCTGTGGTCTCCATTTTCCTGTCTTCCCGTTCTGTATCTCTGTCTCTATTTTTGATTCCTTGCCTCTATTTCTCCACTTTGCCTACTTGTTAATAAGAAAATATTTTACTGACAAACTGTAATATTACAGCAATACTTTATTACTTCTGGAAGAAATATTCAGGGAAATAAAATAACGTGGAAGTTATGAAATGAGAAAAGTGAGAACGTCTGTTTTAGCAAAGTTCTGTCTTCAGAACTGACTTACTGTTGGTTTTCTCTGACAGCCCTTGCTTCTTTAACCAAAACAATCCCAAAGTACATTTGAAATTCAAGGAGTTGGCTGAGTAGAATTAGGAGGAACTACTTTACATTTCTTATGAAGTTAAGAGGGAGTGTTAAGGAATACTTAATTAATTTGTCCTTTGTGAAAAGTCATCAGCCTTGAGACTATTGGTGCAGCAAAGAATTTGAGAAGTACAAATACTCAGAATACACTGTGGAGAGTTTATATGCATATTGCTCTGTCTGTTTTTTTGAATATGTGAAGATCTATTGATACTTTTTTTGTCCAGCTTCACATTAATTGAACCTTACCCCTCTCCCTCCCTCCCCAGAGCTGTGGTGCTAGCAGTCAGCTCCCAAGGGCCTGAGATACAAGAAAAAAGAAAACAAAAATAGCCAAAGCAGCTTTCAGTTAGATTAGAATAACCTTTTAGAAATAAGGAAGGTGTTGTGGAATTAACAGATTAACTAATCCAGGGATTTGTCAGTCACTACAAAGAACCCTGTCTCCAAAAGGGAAGAATGAGACTGTCATGCTGCATTTCAAAAGGCAGCTTAGCAGTAATGGAGTCTGAATGAAAACCACAAGATGTGGTAGAAGCAGAGATCTGACGTGACTTTGGAAAAGCATGGGTTGCATTGCGGCTCATACAAGGCAATATCTACTTGTGATAGAATGAGACAATATGAGTGTACCTTCTAAAACTAGTAAGCAGAAAGGATGTCTATATTCTCCTCTGGGTCTGGAATGGTCCTTGGGAGATGAAGGTCCCATGCAGTGATGGGGTGGGACTGCTTTCTGAACAGGCAGTTGGCTGTGGAGTCTGTGGTCCAGATGAAGCAGAGGAGCACTGGATGGCTCTGTGTTGAGAAAGACACTGCGTCCCAGAAGGTGCTCAGGGGCAGAGACCAGAAAGGGGGTGGAAGTGGTGCCATGAGGATTTGGAAGGAGCCTTAGAATCATAGAATCATTTATTTTTTTTAAAGAAAATTTTTAAAGAAAAGACCTTTAAGATCATCAAGTCCAACCATTAACCAAGGACTATGATGTCCACCACTAAATCATGTCCCTAAACACCACATCCACATGTTTTTTAAATACTCCAGGGATGGGGATTCCATCACCTCCTTGGGCAGCTGGTTCCAATGCTTCACCAACCTTTCAGTGAGGAAAGTTTTCCTAAAATCCAATCTACTTCCCCCCCACCCCCCAGCGCAGCTTGAGGTAGTTTACTCTTGTTCTTCCGCTTGTTACATGGAAGAAGAGTCTGACCCCCACCTGCCTACAACCTCGTTTCAGGTAGTTGGAGAGAGCAGCCAGTTTCTCCAGGAGATGCTGTAGGAGACAGTGCCAAAGGTTTTACTAAAATCCAGATAGACAACATCCACAGCCTTTCCCTCATCCGCTAGGCAGGTCACCTTGTCACAGAAGGAGATGTGGTTTGTCAAGTAGGACCTGTTTTTCTTAACCCCACGCTGGCTGGGCCTGATCCCCTGGCTGTCCTGCACGTGCTGTGTGATGGCACTTGGGATGATCTACACTATCTTGTAGACGGGTGTCACACTGGCTAACCCCCAGTCTGCTGGAACATCCCCAGTTAACAGGTCTGTGGATAAGTGAAGGAGAGAAAAAGCTGCGTAGCTCTGCCCACGGGAGCAGCTCGCGGGAAGCACCCTCACGCAGGGCATAGCCTCCTTTGCCTTTTCTCTCTGTGCGGAGCAGTGCGGAGGAAAGAAACTCCTCTGAATGCTGAGTGAAACGAGAATATGAAATAACATTATTAAGAAAAATAATAATGCTAAGCCTAAATGCAACACATTTGAGATGGATTTGGGATTCCTTAGATCCCCATTCTCCAACATGGGGTCAGCTTTCCAGCTGGCGTGTGCTGACCAAGGAACTGGAGCTGCAGAGGGGAAGGGTGTACCTATCGTCTCCTAGTCAAGGGACCTATAACAGCGTTTGCGCAGTGGAAGTATTTGGCTTTTAGCAATAATGCCTCTTCCTATATACATCCATTTAATTATTGTTTATTTTTCTAAATAATCCAACATTGCTGCGGGATGTTCCAACAAAAAATGTTTTCCTAATTTTTGTCAAAAAGTGCTACTCAAAGTCATCTGGTACTAACCAGTCAGAACTACAGCATTCCCTCATCTTTTCTGGTTCAGGCCAACAGGCACCTAAAATTCCTCATGTAATTAAAATTCAAGGAAATATAAACATTTTTTTAGAGAAACAGCTCTTCAGCCTGTGCTTCCTTTATTATTTTACTTTAAAGTTATTATTTTGTTTATAGCGTATTTCTACAATTCCTTCAGTCTTATTTCGTCTGTTGCCTGTGTAATTTCTGAAAGTCTCTCACATGCAAATAATGTAATGAGTGGAAGACAAAACTTGACTTGTACCATTGTTGGAAGGGCTTGTCAGTCAAGAATTCTTATTCCTTTTTCAGAAAAAAATGCACTACAACAACAATTTTGTAATTTTCAACAGGGAGAGATTTGTTTTTGCAGAAGCAGCTGGGAAACCAGATGGAAAGTCTGTGTTTCTTCTTTTTTAAATATTTTTTTTAATTATTATTGTTTCTTCTTGCTTTAACTAACTTCCCTGCCATCAGAGTTGGTTCCTTTCCTCAGGAAATAGATGTGGCTGATACATACTCAGCATGAGGTTTGAACATTTCCTCATCTAAGAAATTCCTGTTGTGCTGCAGAGTTGTGAGGTCAATGCTGAGTTTGTTCACTTTTTGGAACAAGTGTATACAGCACACCCCGCAATAGCCAGGTGGTCACAAAGCGTGCATGTAGAAAACAAACGGGAGTCCAATTCTGGTTCAAGGCTGCTGTCTCTGAATTGACCTTGAATCATTTTTTCCAGAATGGGCTCCCAGTAAAAGCAGCCATGTCCCTGACATTTACCTGAAATAAACTGATTTCTCTCTTCTAACCACTTTGTAGCTTAGAAAAGGTAATTGGCCTAGTTCCATTTTGTTCCTTAAGATCCCTAACAAAACAGAGGAAATTTCAATTCAAGAGTATGCTCTCTTTCAAAGAGTTTCCAGGGGGTGCTTTCCAGCCTCAGAATTAACACACCGTTCTGGATCCAAGCCACAATTTAAAGTTTATTTTTCTTTTTGATGGTACCAGTTAAGTCCTAAGCCTTCTATCTTTCCCTCTTTGATATGACAGTGAGAATTTGAAAAATAAAAGTGTGTGTAATTCACTTCCTGACAAAGTGTACCGAAGACTGGAATACCTAATGTTTGTGTCTTATTTGTAGCTTTGGGTATTTCTGGCTTTAATATTTGTGACTTGGATTTGATGAACCACTGTCTTCAGTTTTAACAAGCCATGTGCTGTTTCCTGATATGTCTAAGTACCTTTACTGTCCTTTAGCCAACTATATAATCCAAACAGAGCAAATTTGCTTCAGAATTTTAATTTTTTATAGAAGTGGAGAAAATTAAATAAGGTACTGCTTAAATAAATTTAACTCTGTTCGTCCATTCATACATTTCTGCAAGACACTGTTATTTCCTTAATTTTAGTGGGCAAGCGACATTTCTGGTAGTCTTTTAAGGTGTTTTCCTTGTGGAGCTCTTTATTGTACAATTTGTTGTGAATACACGATTTTGCTGATTTTAGTTCAGCTTATGGTTAATTTTTCTGAGTGAAGTGTAGCATACCCTTTGTTCTTCATAGCAGGGGGATAGCTCCTATAATTTTGGAGAAATGATATTGAAGAACATCTTCATTTCACATCTGGTACTGCTATTCATCAGGGATTGTCTTTCTGAAGACATTCACTCTTCTTTGCTTGAGGTATCAATATTGGAAGGAAATTAACAAACTCTAATATTTATTGTATCTCAATAATTAATTATCATAATTTAAATTATCATAACCATACAAATTCACATACAACTTTGAAAGCAATATTATTGCCTTCTCTGGCCTTTTAACTGCTACTATGTCAAGCCATATCTCAACCCTTATAAATAATTCAAGACCTCTTCTTTTACTAATCTGTTCTTTTCTGACATCATCATGACACTGACACAGAGTAGCTGCCTGCGCAGATGTGAGTACAGCTGTGATTATCAGAAGATGGAGCAGCTGTGGTCAGATTGTTGGCTGATTTTTTGTCTCTGTGAAAAGGGATTTGGAAAATCAGCCCCTCCATTTTGTTAAGCAGTTTCTGGTTCCATCAAAAAGGTGCCATTTCTGAGTGATGAACACAGTGTGCAGACACACACTGGCACAACTATGACAGGTACTTTGCAGAACAAGTGAGTACTTGTGATAAACACCACTCACTGTCTGTGGAGCTCTTACATTTCCATAGGACAGTGTCACAGGTGAGACAATACAGGAACAGGTGGAAAGTCTCCAGTGTGCTGCATTTCCACACAGAGATTGATTTGAGTGACAGCACACCGTGAGCAGGCTGTGGGGCTGTCCTGCAGCTCTTGATAAACCCCGTGGCTGGTTCCTGTTAGGCTCAACCCTCGAGAGACTGTTGCCGTTGGTAATTATCTCCTCACCAGAAAATGCTGCAAGAACTCATTTAAACACCATCCAGGGCAATGCCATACTCAGAGTCAGAGCACGGTGGTTTTCTTTTCTTGAATCTTACAGAAACAAATCAAAATCTACTCATCCACTGTTGGTCAGTCTTGCAACCTTGCCCACTGAAGTCTGTACTTTCTCTCCTCACTGGGGCCATCAGTGTTTTAACCAGCTGGAAATATGCTAGACTTGAAGGGGTCAGTGTTAGCATTTTTTTTTTTCCTGTGGAAGGTGCAGATGGCGGGATATTTCTTTACCTTGACTGATTAAAAGGGTGCAATATAGGATTTAGGGCTTTCAGTTTCTCTGTTTGAAAGGCAGAGTGAAACAACAGAGATGCTGTTCTGCTAGTCAAGGCAACTTACCAAATCCCATCTGAAGAATAAAGGGATTGCTGACATGTTTGAGCAGAACAATATGTCTTGGCATTGCTCCTTGACCCTTGTTTAAGAGCCAGATGGTAAATGTTCTCTTGCCAGGGTTCTATGTAGAAAACAGGCAAGTTATTTTGCTAAGGAAATGGCAGGCATGTCAGAATCAATAGACTTGGAAAGCTCACATTATGTGCCTCCTCCTGACAGATCAAGGGAAGCTGAGGATAGCAGTGAGCTGTAACAAGGCAGTCACAGCGAGAGGTGATTCTGTTCTGCAAGCAGGGCAATTTCTTAATGACATATTACACGCTTCTGCCCTCTGTTTAATGCTTACAGGGAACTGCTAGAAAGTGGATTACAGTACTGTGCGCTGCTCACCTACAGACGTCTATAGATAGTCTACAGGCTCACATGGCAAAGATAGTCCAGCATTGCCTGTATCTGGCCATGCAGATGCACTATAGCCTATCATCCCGTATTGCTGCTGCCTACAGAACTGCTAATCGTTTCCATTATTTATGCAGGTGCCATGGTTAGATATATGGAGAGCGATTCAGCCACACCTCTCTGAACTTGATTTTCATGTGCAGTCAGTGGCTCTGCTGCATGTCAGGAAGAAAGTGTCACGGGCAGCCTGGCTTATAGGAACTTCCCTCTTGTGTTGTACAACGGGAAGCAGAGGAGAGGAGGAATAAAGCAAAGTGCAGAGCCAGACCTGATATTTAATATGGTCAGAGGATGCCTCTGCACTGGGAGTTTTCTGTGCTTTCTCCATTGGTGTAAACACATGACAGACTTATGTTGGCTCCAATTTGAAATTCAGCCAGCTTCTTCAAAAAAAACCAAAACACAGCGTCCCATAAAGCAGAAGAATAATGGGTGGAATAGTTTACATGTCTGAAGAGAAATGGGAGAGTACTTATATGTGATAAAGCATTGTGGAATGATTTACAGGATTGTTCTGGGGAGGGAACATTTTAAATCACTTGAATCCTTATAGGATAATTAAACAGCTTAAAGGACATGGTCTTTTCAAAGTAACTGGTGTGACTACAGTCCTCTATTACTGGATTTAGAAGTATGTTTAAACCCATTTCTTAGCCATTAAGAACATTTTAAACAGCCGATTTAAATATGGAAGCAAATGAGGAGATACACTAGGTAGCAAACTCAGCCACGCTAGCTGGCTTTAGAAGTAAAACACAATCTTGCAAACAGGAGTGTGGAATTCATTTTAAAAGATTTACCAAATTATGAACCTAGGCAGAGGGATTTAATTAAAGTCAGAGGAGATGAGAGGTAGCTAGATTAATCTTGGAGGCTGGATTAGTTGATGAATGTAGCTCTTTTCTCTGTTCTTAGTTCATATTAATTTCTGGAACTTAATTAATTTTCCATAGAGTTACACCATGCATTTCAAAGAATTCCCACTGTGTGGGGTAGTTAAACATCTTTTCATTTCACCTACTTTGTTTTGTGATGTATTCTATTAATGGTTTATGATTGCCACAAGACAACCATAGCAATCTCACAAGATAGCCTTCCTAGTCCTTTACCTTAGATGACTGTTTTCAGAACATTTTTAAAAGCATCCACCAAATGGACAATACCAACCATCAAGTATAAAAGAATATCATCTAAAGAAAAACAATTAAAAAAGAAAAAATCAAATAATAAACCACTCAATCACACACATATATAGAAGAAAATTCAGTCACCTCAATGTTAAGGCACAATAAATATCAAGACTAAAACATGGCTGGGTTTAGTAGTTGTTTGGAATCTAACCAAATCCTCAGGAATCCAGAGACGAGTTTCCTCGAAGCAAGCCCTGGATGTGTCAAACATGTTTAATACTTTGCATGGATTCAAATGTCACTGTCTGCCCTTGACAATGCAATTCCATTTTCAGACTAAGGTCAAAATATGTCCTTATTTCAGTTCTATCTGTCCTTTATAGTTCTCATCATCGTGATAATGAAAAACTGTTTCAATGCATGGCCAGCAATAGAAGCACTGTTTGGATGAAAGTTATTTTACAGTACTATGAATACCAATACTTTAAGATTGAGACCTGTTTGTAAGGTAGGAAGACAAATAAAGATACCTAGTGAATATTTTTTTTGAAAGTAATTTTTTTATAAACCCCAAAAGTTTTTCATGGACAGCTCATAACCATCATTTAAAAACAGCTCTCACATGCATGCATTAGTTTTTGGGCCTCTAAATCTTTTGTTCTCCTTGGAAAAGAAGACTTTTGTTCATGCTTTTAAGTTAAAGAACAGTCTTTTGCTTATAATTAACAAAACAGTGTTTTGTTAAAAGTTCCATTTCCATATTTTTCCCACTTTCAGATACTGTAAAACATCAAAACCAAATACATAAAGCAGAGGCTTTCATATCAACATCTGTAAATCCCCTGATTTTTAAATGTTTGAGGAGATTACAAGAGATGATTAGTGTTTCTTTCTTACCCAGGTTTGGAAGACTAGGTCGTTTGAGTATGCCATTTTAATTGGTCCATTTGACGTAGATTCATAGAATTATTTAGATTGGAAAAGACCTTTAATATTACCAAGTGCAACCATTAACTCAGGACTACCATGTCCACCACTAAACCACGTCCCTAAGCATCTATGTGTGACACAGACTATGTATCCTCTCCTGGAGCAATGAGACCATTTCCTCTTGCTGCAGAGAGTGATCAGGTCCCCCCCTGAGCCTCCTCCTCTCCAGGCTGAACCCCCCCAGTTCCCTCAGCCGCTCCCCATCAGACTTGTGCCCCAGC
>JAVJGJ010000034.1:11763283-11777707 GCA_035590215.1 Microhierax caerulescens | reverse complement strand
CAGCCGCTCCCCATCAGACTTGTGCCCCAGCCCCTTCCCCAGCTCCGTTGCCCGTCTCTGGACACGCTCCAGCCCCTTTACATCCCTCTTGCAGTCCTTCCCAGTCTGTAAGCAGCTGGCCCAGCGGGGCATCTCCCCAGCTGGCTCGCTGACCTGCTGTGCCAGGAAGGTCTCTTCTACACACTCCAGGAACCTCCTGGGATGTTTTCTTTCAACTGTGTTGTATTTCTGGTGGACATCTGGTAGGTTGAAGTCCCCCAGGAGCACAAGGGCTGGTGATCTTGAGAATTCTTCCAGCTGCTTGTAGAATGTTTCATCTGTCTCTTCATCCTGGTTGGGGTCTATAACAGACTCCCACCACAAAACCTGCCTTGTTGGCCCTTCACCTGATCCTTACCCATAAACATTCAACCTTGTTGTTAACATCATTAAAGTCTAGACAGTCTAAACTCTTTCTGAAGAGTATATGGCCATCCATTACAGCCCTCCAGTCATGCTAGTTATCCCACCATGTTTCTGTGATGGTGACTGTCATGTCATAGTTTTCCTGCTGCTCAGTGACTTCCAGCTCCTCCTGTTTGTTGCCCACACTTCAGGTGTTGGCATAGATACGTTTCAGCTGTGCTATGGATCTCACCTCCAACACAGGCATGCTGTACCCAGGTTCATCCCTAATGAGCTTGGTTTTATTTCCATCCTCCTTCAAACCTAGCTTAAAGCTTTATCTGTGAAACCTGTTAACTCCTGACCTAATATCCTTTCCCCCCTTTGAGAAAGGTGAACCCTGAATGATGAGACATCAGATCAATATGGACCTCCATCATTTATATAACAGCTCATTTGACCCACTTTGTGGATTTTAGTAATGTTTTTCAAGGAAGAAGGCTATCTTTTGTATGTTTGTGTAGTTGTAAGCATAGAAGTATTATTCTATGACATATATCAAGAAAATATGTAGGACTAGTAGGTTCTTTTATTTTGCAGACTTCTTACCCATGCTGAATATATTGCAGCTGTGGGGCAGGATATGGACAATAGAAAAAATATAACTAAATGAAAGAACTCTCTCAGAATGCTTTAAAGGAATGAAGTCATTCCTTTGTTCTTTTGTAGTAACTCCTACTTTTTTTTTTAATTGTTTTTTTGTAGTAGTGTGTCTACCATTATGTGCAGGTGTGTTGGCAGGGGTGGGAATTAATAAATACTTTAAGTCCAGAAGATGTCAGGAAAACAGCAAGAGACAAAGAACTGAGGGTAACTCGGAGAGTAAGTTATCTACGGCCTAAAGAACCAGAAATGCTCTGTTAGAACCTTGTTTTAACCAAACCCAGAAATTTTATACCTACTAGCAATTTATATTAATTGTTCTGTCCTGGTCACAGTAGATGCATTGTCCTTTAACAGATCTTTCTGAATATACTCTTTTTGTTTCTATACAATAAGAATTTTGTAGGTTTTTATTAATACTTTCATTGCTTGCTAAGGACTTAAGATCCAAGAATATTTTTTTATGGGATATTTCCAGATGATGATCTAAATTTGTGTGGTTTATGTTCCATGTTGTTATAGTTAAGTAGAAGGCAAATATGGGTTTCTGAGACTAGTACATTATTTTTTCAGTATTGCTAGTTATTTCAATGTAGTTAGACATGCTTAAGCTTATGTTAACAATTGTGTGCCTATATGCACGATGATTATAATAATTTCTCAAAATCAGGAAAAGCTCATGTCCCATTGGAGTGATGTTTCCCATTGTTCTATCATCTCTGGCTTTACTAGAGGGAATCAGCTGAAAGTCAGATGAAGGCCAGGCTTCTGTTAAAACTAACCAGTCTTTTTGGCATATAATTACATACATTTGAATATATTATGAATTTCCCTAGTATTTCTAAATTGGTTGTTGGTGACACAGCACAGTCGGGAATACCAGTGTTTGCTAGACTACCAGACACCTCAGTGACTGGTAACACTGAAATGTAATAAGTAAGAACAGGAATATTTTTCTCTTCCTGTCATTATTTTCTGCCATTACTTCATTGGCTTTATGCTCAGTGATGCCCAACAAAATTTTTAAATCATAAACATGTTGGTTTTAGTGGAATATTGATAAAGCATTAGGATAAATACTTAATTTTATATGATAACCTCCACTCTGGCATTATAGTGTAGTCAGAATGAACAGATTTTTCTGCTGGGGCAGAGGCTGTAGTCCTAGAACAACTCTGCTTCAATAGTTGCCAAAGTTCTTGCCATTTTCTCAAATGATCTGTTTCCAGTGGGCATGAGAAGTGCTAAATAGCAAGATAGCCCACAGTCTATGACTTCTATTTCATGCTTCAGTGTTTTACTGTTATGTGCACACTTAAAGTGCAATGAATGCTGCTTGTTAACACTCAGATGGTGATACGGTATTAGTATCTGTTAAAGAAGATTTCATTTAAACTCTGTGTGCTCTTCACTAAGAACATTACACGTGCCAGTTGATTGCAAGTGATAAGAGATGTGCTATGCCTGCATTTATTTTTTATTTTATTTTATTTTACTTTATTTTATTTTTGCTGCAGCTAAATAGAGGTTAGCCAGTAGTACTGTGGTATTTGGGTTTAACATCCCTCTGCAAGGGAGCATTTGTTGTACATGTGACTCTTTTCTTTGTTGCTTATTTAGCTATCGGACCCTCACATTTCAGAGCAGTCAGTCCTACTGCTTTCTGACAGCTCCACAGGGTGGGTAAAGACTGTACCTTCCTGTAGCAGTGCTGGTGTGCATTTAATGGACAAGCATATATGACAGCCAAGACTCATAGGTAACTGGCAAAATATTTTGTTGGAGTAAATTATGTGGCTGTGAGCAATTAACTTTTCACCCCAGATACCTACTCTTTGTTTCGTATGTTACATAGAAGCAGCAACCTTCAAAGCAAAGGACAGGTTAAGGACAGTTCTTTGAAGCTTGACTGGATTTGTGTTTCTGGACTCAGGTAACAATCCAGGCAAATACTTTGTAATTTTAAACTTGTAAACCTTTCAAACCATACTATAACTGTCTATGACATGAAGGCAATTCTCTTGCCTGCCTTTAAATCTCTTTGCTCCAATTGCCGGTACCAGAAATTATGCTTAATTGCCAGTGATGAACTGTGGCTAGCAGAATTTTGCTTTTCATAAAGTGGATGTTTCTGATTCATTTTATTCTGAGAATTGCCCTTCCTCAGCCATTTTGTTTAAGATCGGAGAATGAGATGATAAAAAGTGATATTAAACATCTTTTAAAATCCTTAAAACTGAGGTGTAAGAGTGATATGGAGACCACTGTGCAAATGAATATAACAGTAGTGATTTCACCACAGCCTTGTTTACCTGTCCTTAGAGAAAGTTTACTGCTTTACTAATAATCAACTACACTAGAAAAAAAATCCATATTTAGAAGAGGAAGTCATAATTTTACTAGGAAAAATACTCCAGAAATCTTAAGTTCAGTGCTCAAGAGCTACTGTGACTACCCAGTATTACATATTAAACTTCAATATAAGGCAAAGGAAGAAAAAAATATTCTTCTGCCTTATATCCATGTAGTCTCTGGCTGTGAAACAGTAAGTGTAAGCTTGACTAGATCTGTTAAAGAGCAGAAAGAATAAGAAAGCAGTATTCCTTCAGAATGCAGGGGATATACTGATTTACTTAACAGCAAGAATATTTTATTTCTTTTATGATATAAAACCGTATTATAAGTGCTGTCTCTTGTCTTGAAACTGATTCTGAATTCTCTCTTTTTGGTGGACTATAAAGTCTACAAGACCAACTTTTCTATGAATTTTAGACTCTGCACCCAGAAGAAACACAATCAGTGACAGAGGCTGGGCACATAATTAAGCAAATAATGAATGTTACAATTCACATTAGAAAGCATTTTGCAGTGTATTGACCCAGCCCTATAGTCCAGGAAGTCTTGGGAACCAAGGCCAGGAGCTTCCCAAGGTGCAAGTTAGAAAGCACAGTATTTTCAAGTTATAACTTACTAAATACTAACTAGTGTAGTAATAGTGCACTATTCACTTTCCTACCTCAGGACTTCATTTGCTACAGCCTTACACAAAAAGAGGGATGCAGGCTGTGCATTTTCCATTACAGATATTTACCCTGGATATTGTCAATATGCCATTTGAATGTTCTATGCATAATAATCCCCTTTAGTGTGCATGCTTTCTCTTTGCATCTATCTATCTATCTGTCTGTCTATCTTTAATGTACAATCTTGAAAACATCTAGCCTCTTCGGTGCATTTAGGAGCACAGAGGAAATGTGTAGTTGCTGGCTCATGTGATGTGATAACTGTAATGAAGTAATTTCTTAGATATCTATCATTCTACATCTGTAAATTGAGACTCACACCTAATGCAGCAGCATTTTATTGCATAAAAGTGTTAAACATTACACTGTCTAACCCCATGCTAATAAGAATATCACTGGTCATAATAAAGGCAGTAGTTCTAATTCTAGGCAGGTATTTCACAGGATTGTTTAAATATTCATTATGCATATGCCTAAAATGTCAGTACATACTTTTAAAATTTCACTACTCAGGTTTTCAAGGTCCTAATTAAAATAACCATATGCAGTAGCTGATATCTTCTCTTTCTATACCTAACATATTCCTACATTATAGCTGTAGTAATCTGGATCAGGCTATAAGAAAAGTGAATCAGTTTTATTGCTACCTGACAGCATTTTGTAAAACCTGCATTATGCTGGATGAGGAGTACCTAGCAGTACCATCTATCTTTCTTCCTCAGTCGTGTTATGCATTTCCTTCAGTAATTTTTTTTCTTATTGATATTAGCTTTTAAGGCCACTTTGGCTTGAAAAAGAAGCACTACATTTAACATTTATTTGAAAATATGCAAAAGAAGGAAGGGAAAATAATATTCTGTTATCGTTAACTGTGTGTTCTCTCTACATTGATACATAAGGAGGTAGATGTGGTAAATACAGAACATGCACATATGAAGTGTCTCATCCCTGCTAGGCAAATATAGGGCTTTGTAGCACCACAAAGGATCGTCACCATCCTGACAGCAATTTGAAGATTTTCCTCTGGGATGACTATAGTTCAAAATAAACTCAAAACATTGTAAACTTTAAAAAGAGCCTCAGAGACTTGGTCCATGACAAAGTGAGTCCCATTTGGCAGCCACGAGCAACATTTGCAGGATTTGAGGACTTGCCATGCCATCTTAAGGGACCAGCAAAGCTCTGGGGAATAGCGCAGGAAAAGAGGGAGACATAACAGGTGAAGGACAATACTGCCATATTAAAAATCCATTTCAGGAAAACAATATTGTCACAAAATCTTCTTTGTAACTCTGAAAATATTTGTCTTTTAATTACCTCAGACTTATTTTTCAGCAGTATCTCAGACAGTTTGTCATCCAAGCAGCTCCCAAGCTATTTGCAGCACATGCAGTCCTGTGCAGTGTAGCACTGTACAGTTGTACCTCACTTGGCTCTGAGTGAGCTTCCCCAGGGCTGTGGGTTTATGGTGCAGGTCCTGGGCTAGTTCTGCCTTCAGGGAACTGGCTGTTCTCTTGCAAGGGTGCATTTTGCTACAATGAATGTTGGCAACTTGTTTAGTTGTCTCTAACCCAGCATGGTTCTGGTATATTCACACCCTGGATGCTTCTTTGTTTATAGCCAAAACCTGTAAGTTTACAGGAGGATCAATTGTTACCATCTGTAGTAAACCAAAGCCTTTTTAATGTAATATACAAATGAATGTTTTCCATATTGACTTAGATCTCTGGATACTTTTAACGAGTAGTCAAGTATGTTTGCCTTTTTTTTTTTTTTTTAATACAGAAGATGAAATAGCTGAACTAGGATTTTGAATCATCTGAAAACTATTTAATACTTGTCTTCTCAAACCAGTACTCCTCCTGACTGAGTCCATCCAGCAGATCATCTCTGCTGGATTTGCACCTCTCTACCTTATCAAAATTTGGTACTGATAAGAAAGAGAGCAGTGGGATATGATTTACTGTCTTCAAGCTGGTATACTGTAGTATAGTTCTCTATCTGTGGGCATCCAGGTGATTTTCTATGCTGTGCATTACATAATGCCAAACCCTGCCCACTGCACTGCCTCGCTGGTGTACTCATCACTTAATGGTAAGACTCATCATAGGTTTGTAGTTGTAGGTGGCATCTAGACATCTGTGATTTGTTTTTATATATGGCAGACACCACGGTGTTTGTTTAATAGTCCACTTATGAGACCTCAGGCAATGGAAAAAAATTATTTGTAGCTTAATAAGGGCAATTCTGGAGCAAGCCAGGCATTAGGAATCTAATCCTGCTGCTGCTGCAGTGCGCTGCAAAGTTCCAGCAGGCAGCAGCATTGGTCCTGCCCCTGGTGCTGGAAGAGTTGTTGATGGAAATGTGCAATTCTGCTAAGAACTGTTCAAGTCTGCTAAAAATAATTTTGTTATTTAAGAGACTAAATAAAAATTAGGAGCCCATCATGATGCGCTTTATTTGGTGGGTGGGTTTTTTTTTGTTTGTTTGTTTTTTTTTTTTGTAAAGCAGCACTGATTTGATATTTTTACCTTCCTTTTATCATCCAAAGGACACCTTTGTTTTCTGTGCCTGAGCCTCAGCAGTCCCAGTAACTGCAGGGATGATTACATCCCTCAAATCTCCCCACTATATATATTATTTATATATATAAATATACATATTATATATATATATATATTATTGGGCAATGAAATCCAGACACATCTGTAATCAGTTTGATACTGCAAAATTGAACTAAAGCAGACTGCTGCATTAGTCTGTGATTTCTTGCCAGAATATTTATTCATTTTTAAGAAGAACATACAGAATTTCCAACCCAATATTCCAGTGTATCACTAAGCCTGGAGTCTCTATTTGTGTCTATAAGGCATTGGATCCTAATCTATTTAATTTTCCTTTTTGAATGTTCCCCTCTAACCCATACTCCTTATGCAATTCCCATTGTTTTTTACTGGTTATGCGATGTTTTTCCCCGAGCTCAGCATGCCCACATTTGCTTTTTTTTCACTTAGGTTGTATTTATCTACCAGATGAATCCTATTGTGAATGCAAATTTTACAAATCTTGGCTTATTCTAGCCACAGGACTCATGACCTTCTACCTTCCCCAGTGTGTTCAGACAATACACTGATAGTCTGTTGTCAGATGTGATTAATATTACCTTTAGAAAATGCAGTATGAACCCTGCAGTGTATTTTACTTCCAGCAGATTTATGTATGGACTGTTAACTTGGTTTTGGCCACTGTCACACCATTAGCACACTAAAAAGCAGCCTGTGCTGAACAGCTTGTGTCCTCAGAAGTCAGCACATACTTCCACCATACCATGACTTAGCTGTCAGTAGAGCGGTGATCAGCACTTACCCAGTATTTGAGTCTGATTCCATTCCCAGTAAAGCAGGAGGGAAGGGACTGGATTGGAACCTTACAAGTGAGGTCAGGATCACACTGTTTCCATATCTAACTATGAAAAAATCCATCATACACTTCAGTCAAGGAAAAACAAAAATTAATAATGAGCAGGTATAATTGAGAAGCCAGCAAAAGTCACCACAAATTCTGCACTAATTGCTATTCCCAAAAGTCAGCATAATCACGTAAGAAAAACTGTACCTCTGAAAAGGTGGGTCAGTTGGTATTCTCTGTATCAGTGCTGTTACTTATCCACCTTGGGAGATAGGTACTAGGCATCAGAGAGCTGGGCGATAAGTTGTTGATTTAAGTATTAGTCCAATTACATGTTTTAAGAAGCCATTTCAGATAAAATTATCACTACTTGTGACAGTAATTGTCAGTAGTAATATGGTTGCTGCTGGAGGCCCTCACGTAAGGGTGCAATGCCCCCATGCTGCCCAAGGAGTTTGCTGCCTGGGCACTCTGTGGCCAGGAATGAGCTGCATCCCACAAGAAACGGGCTGGATCAGTCCTGTTGCAATGTGAGCAACAGGGAATGATCTTAAGAATCTCTTCCTGGGTGAGATCAAAAGAGGAAAAAAACCCTTTTTTCCGCTGTGTTCTGAGGATGGCAGGCAGGGATATGTGTTTGAGTGACAGGTAAGCATAAACGTGGTACTTCACCTCTCTTCTTTCTGAGCAACAGAACTGCTTGACACTTAGTGATGGCTGATTTATTAACTGGGTTTGACCTGTGTTTATTGAGTTAGCACAAGCAAAATCACATCTGCCAGCTTCTGCCACTGTGGATGAAAGTTAATGTTTTAATGTGAGTACCTTAACCACAAACATCCTGAATCTTTCCATTTCAAGACTTGCCCATTCCTGCGAATTATACTATTCCTTATTCTTTATGGATTGGTTCTGCCTAATGTTTATTTAAATACATTTAATCATAGATGTGGTATCTAGTTCTATATATAGCATATATATCTATATATGCAGCCTCATACAGACTCACAAAGCTGTTGATAGCAAGCAATACAAATATTTACAATCCAAATGAGCAGGCAAAACATGTTGTGCTGTTATGCTAACTTACCATCGGAAGCATGTCATGCACGGCTGAACAACGGAGTATTAAAAGCTGAGAAATTGCTAAATGGTGCTGATAAACAAAAAGGACCCTAAAGGGCAAAGACTCAAATAGATTTATTCCATGAAAAATGCAATCTGTCCAGACCCCTGTACAACAGGAGCTTTAATCTGTGAATCAGTAAGACTTAAATAATTATTTTTTATTTATGACAGCACCCAAAATGTTTAGGCTGTGTTCAGCCATATGGAGGCATAATGTTTAAAGACATCACTGGCTTCATATATTCCTCATGGGAGGAGGGTACAAAGGAAAGCATCCAAACACAGAAACATGTGAGAAAAGTAACTGCTAGAGTGCATCAAATATTAAGCTAAATACTTAGACTAAAAGTTGGTTCTAGAAAATGAACTGGACTGAGACAACAGATCTGAATTTTGTTCCCTTCTCTCCTAGCAGGATAACTAAGTTCTCTGATCTTCTGCAATTTGCTTTCCTCCTAGCCCTTCTCTGTTTTGTAAGCTTTCTGTAGCAAAGCCTGTTTCCCACCATGTGAGTGCTTTCCCAAGTCACGCTGAAATGGAGCTACTGTGTTTCTACTGGGAGAACTGTCTACAGTAACACCATACCTTGCAGAAACTATCTTATGATGAAATACCACTGTCCTAGTGTTCCCAGGCTAAATGAAAACTCTGCGGATTGGTGTTTAGTGAGTATCATTTGTAATCAAAATGAAAAATCAAAAATTCAAATTCAAATTACAATTCAAAATTTGAAAAATCATAATGCTACCCCACAGTGAAACCAAAATGAAGAAAAGTTTTGGCAAAGTTTCCCAACTTAAGGTGGCATATCTTCAAACTAGGACTGGTAATAGGTAGCTGAGATTTCCGTAACTGGCCCAGACAAATACAGACGAATTTGTAGGTGTTTATTCTAAACTCCTAAACTCCTTTGCAAACCTCAGGCTGATTTCTTGTGTACTACAGCCATATCACCCTTACACTCTATAGGAGAAAAGGTTAAATTAAAAAAAAAACAACAGCAACAAAACAAACAACAACACAAGTTTATTTTCATATGTTTGGTAAATGAGGTGAGAGGAAGCTGGGGCTGTTACCTGTTTCATAGTTTTAAAATATATAAATGTAGTAAGTAAAAGTTTTTAATCTCTTGAGTAAGAGATGTGATTTGTTTGTTCTTCTCCTCAACAATATTACAAAATGCTTTTTTTAGAACTAGGGAACAAGACTGAAATAAACTAGTCATGTATTGTTATGTAGGAAAATTTTAAACATCTTTCATTTGGCAGAGTTTAGCAGAGATACAATAACATAAAAAGCATTTACCTTTAAAACAATATTCTTTCTGAGCTCTAGATAGGACTTTTCTTCTTTTTTTTGTGAGTTTAACTGAAAGGAGAACTTGTTGGAAGTCATTCCATACTTAGGTTTTGAAAATTCAAATCCACCTCTCATTCTCTAGTATGTACCAGATGATTAATGTGTTGTTGCAGTGCCATTACTTTTTTTAATTGCCAAGTACCATGAAGCTGTGGTTCTTTGAATGTAGCTGAGGCTTTCTGGTATCCAGTGCTATGTTTCTCATGTGATAAATCTGCCATTTTTACATTAAGACTGAATAAGGTTGCTGTATCTCATTTGAGGTGTTTAAATATTTTATTTAAATTCATATATGAAGGGGGTTTTGTTAAATGAAAAGAGATTACAAGGTAAAGAGGAGGAAGACAAGGATGGTGGGAGGTGAAGTGCTGCAGAGTCATAATGAGAGTCAGGAAAACAGCTAAGAAAGGTTAAGACAAAGGCAAATAAAACATTGTATATACTTTTCCTGTCTACCAGAATGTTTTCATTAACAAGAAAAAGTTATGAGTATGTTTAAAGCAAATCCCTTTAGAAAATCCAGAGTTCAAATCACAAGAGATAAACATTATCATGAATTGTCATTTTGTAATAAAAAGTAAGGGATTTTTGTTCTTTTTTCTTTTTTTAATAAACAAAATGTCAGCCTCCTGAAAAGTCACTTGTTCTGTCACCAGGAATCCACCCCACTATGCTGGAGATTGCCACCTCACAGTGTGCAATGACACTCAAAGGAGGAGACTGCAGAGAAAAATCAGAACTGGCCAAGATCCCTAAACCCACCTCTGCTTCTTTGAGTCACAGTACCAAATTAGTGACCAAACATTCCCACAAAGGCTAATCAGCCCTCACTTTTTTCCTTACAGCCGAAGATGCATTTTTACTTTTGTTTGAAAATTTTAAGGTGAGGTTGTTTGGGTTTTTTTTTTTTGTTGTTGTTTTGGGTTTTTTTTTCAACATTGCACAAATACGTGCTTCCTGTTTACATGGCTTATCACATTTAATTCATGTTGGGCCATACAGATAATTTAATTAGAAAGTATGTCACATGTATTCCAGCTAATGTCAATGAACTCTGAACCTATTACTGCTGTGTTTATGACTACTAATACATTGTGTTGTAATTAACAGTAAATTGTCTTCTGCAGAGAGTATAGGTGTGATGTGCCTGACTGCATGAAAAAAACTGAAGTTAGTTATAATGTTGGATAAAGTAATTTCAAGTTCAGTCCCTTGAACAGGGTAGATACGTTGTGTTATTGATTTGTCAGAACTACTGGATATTTTCAGGTCTTTTATTTGTGTTATCTGAAAGTCATGTCTGCCTTTGCTATTATGGCTTAGTTTCTGCATAGCTCTTTAATGTGTTTGTGAAGGTCTCATTGACAGCAAGAAAAATTAATTTGGAACCAGTGGAATACATAATACCTACCTGCAAAATGGTTACTTACCACATTCAAGCAAAGGTTGGAAGATGGTTGACTGAAGTAGGCTCTGAGGGGAGGGTAGTGATGGGAGAGATTATAATTCCCCAGGATAATAAACAGTCAGAATTGGAGAATGGAAATGTTCATGGTTAAAATAAGAGCAGTGTTCATCCTTAGTGTTACACTAAATTTTCACACAAACTTTGTGACAAAACTATGCTTGTAGTAGGAATTTGGATCCATTTAGCATGTAAAGCCTGTTTGATTAAGACTGAAATACGTATGTGAGAACCTGATAAACATGAGTCCCATGTGACTGGAGGGAAGGAAGGACAGTGTCAGAAAAGAAAAGGAAAAGCAGAAAGGATAAATACTGGAATGAATAATGTAGTACTTTGAAAAAGCCAAGAAAGTGAGAGAAATAGTTTTGAGTTCTCAAAAGTGCATGGTTTTGTTTTATTTCTTTCAAGGCAGGGGAAACCAGGGTTTGAAACTACAGCAATGTTTGTTGGAATATTGCAATGTTTATATAAAATGGGCTATGCGACGATTAAAAAGGTCTTCAACAAAACACTCCACGGCTTGTTTGAATGGATGGGGAAACTGAGTCACAGAGTAAGAGACTTGCCTGTGACTCCTGAAAATGTAAGTGCAAGAGCAGGGAGCACAGGTACTATTATCTGCCTTGGACTTCGTCTTCAAGATTTTGGCAGCCCCTGGCCATCTGTGAGCAGAACAATTTGAAGTAAAGACTTATAAAAGTTGAGGTTATGCTTTTTTACACATCCATACTTACTAGGGACCTTAACGTTCTAATTATATTTTTGGCACAGAATGGTTTCTTTTATCTTCTTCCGAGGCATATAGTGATGGCTTCTGTTGACAGCATGCTAAAATACCTGGATTAAGAAGGTGAACCACTTGCTCCATCTGGTTCCAACTGGCATTTCCAAACGTTCCATTTAGTGCGTTTAGTAGAGATTTACAATTGTAAGGCCAAAAGCAGAAATGAGGGTAAACTAGTGCACAATTCACACCTCTTTATACCATCTAGGCTGTGCCCTGCAGCTCAGAGATGATTTTGGTGTGGACAGTTTCAACTGTGCATGTGCTGTACATGTTGTAGTGTGTTGAAGAACCCAAATGTTGCTTGAAAATGTGCACAAATCAAATAAAGCTGGAAATTACCAAAGAAGACCAAGGGAATACAGATATCGCTGAGGTTATTTTAAATTTCCTGCTTATTTGTTTATTTTGAAAACTAACATAACTCACTGTATTCAAATCAGTTTGCCTCAAAGCCTGCATTCAGGAATAATATATTTCTAAATAAACACATTTTTAATGTTATTTAATGAACTCATGGTTCTCCCACACAGTTTATTTGCTAAAAAATTTTACAATTATTTGCTCCTCAGCTCCAAGAGTTTTCACTGCACTACATGACCTATCTCCCTTTCATAATAAATTACAATTGTATATATTTATATATAGTAAAAATACTTATTAGTGTTTACATAGCACTTCTTATTCAAAAGGATGCAGAAGTACACAATAACTTGAAAAAATATAATACAAACTACATCAAGGCATACTTTCCCCCATCATTGAAATGCAGGTAGGATGCTGGATCTGATAGAACAATCATCTGCTCTGATATGGCATATCCTGCATTCCTGTGTTATTATAGGCTGCTCTGGGGAACATATGCATAGAATTGGAAATTATGTATTGTACTTTGTATGTAACTTTTTATTTGGCGTTGTTAAATATAAATATTGCAAAGCCATTTCTGTCCTCAGCTTTCTATACTATAATAGTTTCCTCAACCTGACTAGAATATTAAATGTTTGGCTGGAGGTATTACAGGTCATTTGCAGTTGCTGGCCCAGTTAGATGTAATGTTGACCTTCACCTAGAAGTTTCCTCCTTTAGTCACAAGAAAACACTTGTGGAGCATAAACCCATTAATGAGAACTGTCTGTCATCTTTCTCTGAAGTTTTACACAATTTTTTTATCTAGTGAATTGGTTTATGGGTTTGCATTACTGGCTTTAGATGAAGCATCCTATCATTTTGGTGACTGCTAGAATTAGAACTCTGGTGTGAACGTGAAGTGCTATTATTAATATATATTTCAGTGGACCTATGGGTTCCAATGAGACAGTGAATGTCCTATAGTAGTTCCTGTACGGATTCAGCTTCGGACTTTGCCCATGTCCTGAGAAGGTTATAGTCCAAAAAGGTTGGACACTCAGTATTTAGATAGGTTGCATACAGATGATGTGTTAAATGACTGTTTTTGATACCTACTAGTGGTTTATTTTTGTTTATAACTTCTTCCTCCTATGTTTCCGAAATGTCTCTGTGATTGCAGTTAGCTTTCCCTGTGCTTATTCCAAGGAAAACTAGTGCAAGAGAAATTAAAACTATTAATACAAGCATCAGTTACAGACAGCGTCAATTCATTCCTTCAGATGCCCATCATCTATTCCAAGAACCTCAAAGATGGCATGCCTTGGATTACCTCATTATTTTCCTCACTTTCCACGGAGTTTCCTTTGGGGAAAAAAGCCAAAGCAGAAATAACAGAGTAAATAGGCACTTTGCACCCTTCCTGAGGAACTTGACCTGCCTTCTTGGTAAGTAACCTCTCTGTGGTATAACTCAGCTGTAAGGGTTTATGCATGACAATAAATAAACATAAAAATGAATGGAAACTCTGCCTGTGCTCTGAGGCACCCTACATTTTCCTGGGGGCAATTAGCAGGAGCAATGCTTCATTGCAGTTGCTCCCTGTGGGAGTTTTTCAGAAAGGAGCTGTATACTTGGGAGTCTCAGCATGTCTTAGTATTACCAAACTGTCCGTGGCTTTGTTTATGCAAGGACATTTCTAAATTCAGTTTAATGTACCTTCAGTTTCACTAACAGTGTTAGAAATTACTTGGGACCAAGGAGGCCGGCTGGGCAGGAGCTAGCCCTGGGCCCAGGTGGCCGAGGGGGCCAGCAGCAGCCTGGCTGGTGTCAGGAACAGTGTGGCCAGCAGGGCCAGG
>JAVJGJ010000034.1:11744124-11763041 GCA_035590215.1 Microhierax caerulescens | reverse complement strand
GATCTGGCAGGGGGTTGTTGGTTTGTTCTCCCAGGTAATGAGTGACAGGATAAGAGGAGACATCCTTGAGTTGTGCCAGGGGAGGTTTAGCTTGGATACCAGGAAAGAATTCTTCACCGAAAAGGTGGTAAAATACTGGAACAGGCTGCCCAGGGAGGTGGTGGAATCACCATCCCTGGAAGTGTTCAAAAAACACATAGATGCGGTGCTTAAGGACATGGTATCATGGTGTACATGGCAGTCCTGAGTTATCATTTGAATTCGACAATCTCAAAAGTCTTTTTCCAACCTTAATTATTCTACTATTCTATGATTTTAAGTCATCTGGGACTCCCAGTTTTGGATTCAGTACTTTGCTCTTCTGAATCACACCTTCTGACCCTGGGCAAGTCTTCTAAACACTGGCTTGCATTTTTCCTACCTAACTTCTGATATTTAATGAGACAAAAAGTAGTCATGCTGTTGCCTAAGGCTTCCTGAATAGTCAGTGGAAAAAGGGTTTCTACAGAGCTGTACCAGTCTCTTCACCTTGAACATACAAAAAGCTCCAAGCTTCTGTATTCTGAACTGGGGCATTTCAATTAGTTTGACTGGATTTAGGTGGTATGAAACCAGTGAATTCCTTGCCTTTGCTACTTTCTGTGGAATGAAGGAGGCTTGCTTTTTCTCTTTTCTTTTTCTTTCTTGTTATTCTCTCGGGCAAGTATTGTCTGCAGCAGTACAGGTCTGTACAAATGAAGCCTTGATTTCCGTTCTGTAAATGCAGTAGTAGGGCCCTTTAATTGCTGTAATAATAAAAATAATAACAGAAGCTCTCACTGTTTCTGTTTTGCAATAGTTGGATTACATTTCCTTTCCCAAACTATAGGGCTATCTAGTTTGCTTTAGCACAGGGGAGGCTGTTAATTAGGATTTTGGAATTAAAAGTAGAACCTTATTTCCAGATTAAAGTTAATGTATATCCCTGGCAGAACTTCAGGTGATAAGAATCTGTCCAAGAGAGTAATTGGCATGTGTGTTGCATGAAAGTGATCTTATTCTATAGGTATTGCTTCCTTTCTTGTTAAGTAACTTTCCATCTCTGTTCAAACTGAACCTCTATTCCTACTGCAGATTAATTCTGGTTACTGGGTGCTGAGTGCTGAGCACTTTCAAAAGATTTAAGTGCCTGAGAACTTATTGTCTGCTACTCTACATATACTTTGCTCTTATGGGAATATATCAGATAGGTGAAGCAGGCTACCTATAGAGTTCATACATTTACTGGATTTCAAGCCATTCAGTATTTCCAAGGTGTCCTCTCAACATGCAAATTTTAAGTTGTAACAGCTGGAATTGTTTCTCATAGTCCATCCCTGTCCCTGTCCCTGTCCCACTCATTCTGGGTAGGGTTAGTTCAGGTAGTAGTGCTTTGTTTTTCAGAGTTTTGATTCTGAAATTTCCTGATTTATTTTTCAGTAACTCCGTTTTCTTAGATTTTTCTGTATCAATAGAAGTACAAGAGTCTGCAGCTTGCCCACACTTTTATCAAGCCTGAGAGCTCAAAAAACAATAGAAATTTATGGCATTTACATTGACACAACAAACTCTTTTATTTTCAAACATCACCTTCCCTCAACGAAACACACTGATCTTTTCTCTTAGTTTTTTTGGGGGACACTGTAATGCTGTGGCTCTCTGTGGGTGCAGAATGCAGAAAAAGACCGCATACTTACAGCTTTTGCCTTCAGACAAGGCTGACTTCTAGACTCTGTTGTCAGGAATAAATAATATGGTGACATTTTGGTAGACCGAGCCAGAAAGATTCTCTTATTTTAAGACAAAGGGGAATGACAGCTACTGCTCTCAGAAGGAAAGTTTAATCAAAGCTTAATTCCCTCTTATAATTAAGTCTTCAAAATTGATACATGACACATTCAAGCATGGCATTTTTAATTTAATTAATTTTCTAAGGACTAAGTAGTAACTGATTAAAAAGTACAGTATGCTAAGCAAAACTTCCAGAACCATACCAAGAATTCTCTGCCTGTGATGCTGCAAGAGCTGTGTGGGCCCTGGAAGTCACAGCAATGCTACAGCAGGAACACAATCTGACCCTATGAATGCCAGGCTGGTTCCTCTCTCCGCATTTGCTTGCAAAGGCAGTTGGGGCACCAGGCTGAAGGTTGGGTGAAGGGGGACTGGAACGAGATCTTGAGTTATTGCTTCATGTTAAATTATTCCTGTTTGTAAAGAGGTTCACACTAGTGTCATATTAGGTATCATCCTTGTATAAGAGAGCATGGAATTTGGTGAAAATAATGCCCAAGGATGAATTTATCTGTGTTTTCTCACTGGCATAGTAAAGCAAAGCACACATTTTACCCCTTTGGTTCTGATGCTTATTGCCCTCATCCTTTCTGTCCAAATAAAGTGAGTATCAAGTAAAAAAAAAAATCAAAGGTACAAATTATATGATACAAATAATATGTTAGCGTGCACTGTTCAGAAGTGTTATTGCCTGGGCATTTGTCTCCAAAAGTTTTCCATTTACTCTCAAGCACTTTACATCCTGTCCTACAGCTAGGTTGGGTATTTTCGTGTTTGTCACATCATGAAGACAGTACAAGGAGAAGTGTGGTGGAGGGAGTGCACTAAACCAGACTGGTTTTTTGCATTTCTTGTGACGAGCTTTATAAAACTTAGTCCTTGTAACACAAACAGCTGGTATTGTGAATTGGAGAATTATTGTCTGGGGTTATGGTGAAACTGTACACATTAGAAAGAGTCATCTGGAAGCACCTTTAGCTCACCTCGCCTCAGTTTAATAACTTTGGTACCCTTCCAGCCGGTGTCCCCATGTGGTAATTACCAAACTAGGAAAGGACTATGCGTTGGTGTTGCTATACTGCAACAGATTGAATGCGGGCTTTTCGTAAATGAAGCGTAGGGAGAAACTGTTAGGGATTGTATAGGTAACAGTTGTCCATGTGTCATCAATAACAAATAAATTATTTCATTAAAAAATCATAAAGAACAGCCGACAAGTGGCTGAACAAATTCCTTTCTTCTAGATGCTGGCAAATTTCAAACATAATTGTGTTTCTTTTCAGAGTGCTTGCAGTATTTGGTGTTTCCTTGAATCATAAGCTTTTCTGTATTATTTACATGTAGATGTAATATTTGTATTTGTTTTCATAATACATTCCAGGAAAGGATTATACTGTGACTAGAACTCAGTAAGCATAATCATTCTTTGATAAACAATTACATATTCTTATGAGAATTGTTTCAGAGGTGTCTTCTGTATACCCTGCACACTGTTTTGAAAAGTTTCTGCTTTAAAACTAGACTGGATGGATGGATGTCAGTGCTGAAATGAACCAGAATGCTTTCCCAAAGTTTTTCTAAGATGATTCATACAGTAAGAGATAGTTTGTTCTCAAATAAGATAAATAAGAGCATTTTGGTCACAATTTATCGGAAAGGACTGAAGAATTAGAAATCCAACATAAGGTATACGTTGCTTGTTTTTCTTGACAAGCCCACATATCTGTGTGCTTGTCTCACTTTTTCTGACTTCTCTTTCTTCAGTTACAGACAATTGAACATCTCTGACTTTATCAGCTCCTTTCAGCAGAGATAATTTGTGTTTTGGCGCTACACCCTCTGAACAACAGCAGATTCTGTTAAATTGCCAGAAAAAAGTCTTTTGACTAAGTGATATTTTCCAGTTCTAGGAGTACCTTTCAATTTAAGCCATCCTTCATGTTTTCAGGATTTGTGTGATATGGTAGCTTTCAAGTAGAGCTATGTGTGGTTTGTGTTCTTGGAAAGGCTAGAATCAATTTCAGATGATAATCAGAGGAAAGCAAACTAGTTTTACAGAAAGGAACAAAGATGCTTTGTCTTGAGTCACATTTGCATGTGACTGTACTCAGATCAAAGAATGTAAACGATGTCCTTCCTGGCCAGGTGGTGGTTGTGTGGTTGCAGCATACACTGCTGCTTGCCTCTGGCCTGATGCTTTGTAAGAGCAGCAGTTGGTGTAAACTGATGGCCAGAATTCAACAATGTTGTTGTTGTTCTTGCCTGTGGGGATGCTGAGTTATACTCCAAGGTTCTGCCACTGCTGGTGAGTAAGAAAAGCTGCAAATACCTTGTGATCAGTCACAGATGAGAAGTTAGATTCTGTACAGTCACCTTCTAGTACTACAATTCAGTTGCTGTTGTCAGTTGTTACAATTCAGATGATTTTTCTGGGGAGAGACTCTAATTTCTGTTGCAGGCAGTTCTTAAGTGGTTAACGTTTTTCACAGTAAATTTCTCAGGACACATCTTTTTTATTTTTGAGGCATCTGAGCCAAAGTTTCTTAGAGTCAGGAAAAAACCCACCATTGTTAAAATTACTTGAATTTTTGAAAACTAAATGCTAGCTTGGAATCCTTGTTCCTGTTTTTATTCACTTGAATTCTGACCAGCTCATAATATGTCTTGACGTTACTGAGAAATGAAACAGGAGCGATACTCAAACTCTGAACCCCTAGTGCTAATCTGAGTTTCAGACCTCTGTCCTCAGAAACAAATGCCAGCAGATTTAATTTATTTTGTCACACCTGGATCTGAGAATCTTCACTTAGAGATAGGCAGGTAAATATGTTGTGCATATTTTTTTTTCTCATTTTCTGACAATTGTCAACATTGTAGAAAGTTAAAATATTTGAATAGATGTTGCCCCATTTCATCTCACTTAGCTGGGGTCTCTGGAAAAGAGATATCTTTTATTTTTCCATCCTAAAGTAATTCTGATTCTTGCTGACAGGCTGCATTCACTTTCCTCCGGCACAGTAGCTCTGGGCCAAATCAGTTCATGGCTGCATAGAGCATGTTCTCTTGCTGAATGGCTGGAAATGCTCCGTGTAGCAGAAAGCAAATTCAGTCTGGATCTAATATCCACACTACCAGCACAGTGCAGATTTAAAGTATTGTTTCATAATTCTGAGTTCTTAATAAAGATGTGGCGTAAATTCAGAATGCATTGAAGTACCAGTATATCTCGGTATTAGTAGTTTTATTACATGACACGTGTATTTTTCATAATTTTGCTCAGAACTGGACAAGAGGGATTTTGTGTAGAAGTCCAGAGGAATTCTTTTAACTCCAAGGGGCTTTAATCTGGGAGCGGTTTGAAAAGAATGAAGAAATAAATACTTTTCCAAATATACTCCTGAAATATGGCCCCTTCTATTAACTAAAGAATTGATACTCAAACAATTAATAGAAATTAAAATCAGGTACATTAACATGAAAATAAACCCCCATCAAACAGAAGATAAAATATTAGCTCTTTACTGGGATTTGCTATGACAAAATGTATTTGGACATCAAAGGTCATGAACTGCTTCTGGCATTTTAGAAATTACAATGAATGAATGAGCTGCTAAACCAGAGTTTAAGCCAATCTGATTGTACAGATGACATTTTGATTAAGTGATACTCATTTTTAAGCCACATGGACTGCTGTGGATTTCCTAGGGAACATTTTTCCAAATATTTTGCTTACTTTGCTGTAATCTACTGCCATTTTGAACATAGCCCCATTTCACCACGTGCCAGACAACCAAAATGGTCATTAAACATTTTTTAATTATTATAGCTAAGCATTTCTGATGACTGTGAGATTGTGAAAGAAAAACTGTTGAAACTGTTTATGTAACTCCACTGAGTTCTTCTAATGTTGGGCAGCTTTGTCTTTTTAATATGTAAGTACAGTTATTTGAAAGACTGTTGCACTTCAATGTGCAGGTCAAGGGAGGAGAAGAGGACATAATTCTGTAACTGTAATATCAGTTGAAAACAATAAAAATTTATAGGTAGCTGATATAAGAACCAGTTTAACACTAGCTGCCCTTTCAGTTCATTTCATTTATGACCTGCTAAAAACAAATACAATAAATAGCTGATCTGAATAGTCTGGATATTATCTAATATCTTCTAGTGGAAATTTGAGATTTTTTTTTTTTTTTTAAAGTGGAACCTACATGGATGGAGCTCAAATCTCATGGGAAAAATGCTAATTTCAGATTTACCAGTTTCTGACAAATAATTTGAAAAAAATAAATAAATCTCTGCTGTATTTAAGAAACAATTACACATAATAACTTTATTATTAATTAAAAATTATTGCTAAGACAGCATTTTTGGATGGAATTTATTTTGTCTCCCATAGAAACAATAAACTGAGGGCCAGTCAATTTTTCAGTTTTAATCCCGGTATTTACTATATATTTTAGAAACTAGACTGTGAGCCTTCAGCTATTAAGTCATGGTTTTGACTTCATAGATGGCAGTTGAAATCATGGTCACAGTGAAGTTAGTAGCAAAGCTACCAGTGAAAGTGTGACTGCACCCTGCAAGTACTGGAGGCAGTCAAGGCAGCTACTGCTAGGGCTGAGCACACGTCTAGTTCTTGTGGTGGTCTTGATCGTTGCTGCAATGATCTGTGGAAATTTATTTACTGTCTGATGACCTTAGATAATGATATAATTTCTGTGAATATAGTATTGGGGTTCTTTATAGTTTTAGATGTATTTTTTCTGCTTAAGTCCTGTTAGGTAAAGAAGAACCTAAACAGAACATCTGTTCTTTTTCACTGACTCTTCCATATGAAAGAATGCAACATAATTACTGGGGTCTAATCCTTAGTCCTTCTTACAGATAAAAACTATATAGTGGTTAGATATTAATATGTATATAAATATCCCTTCATTGATAATATCAGCCTTACCCCAAAGTCAACTAAAGCTTTTCTGGCATCATTAAACAGTAGGTTAACTTAAGCAGTTTAGGACCAGGTTATTTGAACCAATAGCAAACTGTTCTTTCATTTAAATAGGGAAAGGGCTTTCAGTCTACCCTTTGTATTTCAGAAAAGATTGAGTATTGTGGTTTAGGTTTGAGGAGCAAAAGGCTCCTAAGTAAAAAATGTGTGCTTACTTGTAATCAGTTTCCGCTTAGAATGAATTCAGACAAAACTAAACTTGTGACGTGGTTAATTTTTAATAATGTTGCATAGTCATAATATCACTGCCATATATATTTTATTAGTATTTTAGTTGAATTATAATGTTTTTAAATAAAACCACTTTTCTTATGTTTTGAATAAAAATTAAAAATTAAAAGAACATGTTTGTTTGAAATTGTTAAGGTTTATATAACAGGTTTCTGATCCTCATAAGTTCTGAAACAGTTCAGTGAGAAAACCTTGAAGGAGGCTTGAAATAAGTTTTAAATTAAAAGTCTCTAAGTCAAAATGAGGTCAGTTGTGTGCTTACTGAACAGTATTTTTATGAATAAAATACTAAGCAATTAAGGAAAACACATTCCCTCTGTAAATACTGATTTTTTTCATATTCCTAAATTATACTGCCTCCATTTGTTATATCTCAAAGAAAGCATTTGTTTACATAGATAAAATAAATGTAATATAATCAGATTAAAAAATTAAATGAAACATAAACTATTCTACATTTATTAACTTTAAGTAATGTAACTCAAATGGTAAAAATATTGTTCTAGTCTTAGATTAAATATACATTGCTTATCAATTTTGTTTTGTACAAATGTGGATTAAATTTTCAACTTGTGTACTCCCCCTACAGACTGCAGCATAGACTTTGCTTCCACACTTCTAGGGCTGAAAAATACTTTTTTACTCATTTTTGTAAAAAAGCTGCTATCTCAGTGGTGGCCAGGCTTTTCTGTTTTTAACATGGCTAAATACTACATCAAACATCAGAGCATATAAATGATTTCAAAGCACTGTCTGTAAATTCTTTTTCAGCTGGCTGGGCAAGGATTTCTCATTTCATACATCATTCACAACTTGCTGTAGTGACTCCACAAAGTCACCCAGGAGGCTTAATATAGTTAGTGGAAAAGAAAAACTTCCTTTTGGTTTGGGATACTTTCTCCCACTCCTTTTAGCTCTGCTCTGTGCCTGCCCCCATTGGCAGCACTGGTAGAGCTCCAAGAGAGTATTTACACCAGTTGTATTTGCTGGAAATCTTCCCAGGCTTCTTAGTAGCAAGTGATTAGAGCAAGAGCAGCAACAAGTAGGAGTAGCTTTCTCTCTGTAAAGGGAAAAGAGGTCAAACGGGATTTGATTCTGACAAGAAGGTTGGGTAACTGGTTTGGACAACTGATTCCAAACCTGTTTCCATGGTCCAGAACAACCAAATTTTCCACCGTGGAATGAGGGGCTGCCTCCAAATAGTGGTTTGTTTTTACAGAGTTGGTAAACTGATTGGTATGCAACACTGAGTTGAATAGTGTATGCCTCCTCGTAGAAAATGCTGACATTGTTGGAATCCAAAGACGTTTTACATCTTACAGGAGATACAGCATTAAGCCTGCTAACTCTCCTCTGCATTCTGGGATGTCTTTCACTAACCGATCCATAGTGATTTTATTTCAGATTTATTAAAAATTTGATTTAGCAATTTACATTTTGCTAATGTAAGTAAGTTATGAACAAGCTGCTAAATATGTCTTACTACAGAAAGGACATACAGCACTAGGAATCCTAGGTAACATAATTCACAGATTTCTTATCACCCAGATCTGTGAAAATGCAGTGTTCAGTAGGGAGTAAAAGAGGATTTTGCTGGATATAAAGAAACATTGAATTCCTTAAAGCTGGAATTTACAAGTTAGTCATTCAGAATTTGACCTAAAGTATGCCAACATAAAAGTGGAATGATTTCATTTAAGCTAATGAGCTTTTCTGAAGTTGTACTACTCCTAATAAATTCAGTATTTCTAGGTAGGCTGGTAACTTGGAGACATTTTCTTAATATAAAAAAAAAAAAAAAAAAAAAGTCTGAGGCTTGATTCTGCACTGCAGGGCTACACTTTTTCTTTCCAAGGCCTCATATAAAGAGGAACCAACTTTTCATTCTCAGTTCAGCCAAAGGACTCTAAAAGCATTGCTCTCGTTTGTTGCTAGCATGGCATACCCATGGTCAGATGGACGCCCCTTCAGTTTAATCGTTACAGGACTTTGAATAGGTCCTTTGTAGCTACTGGTAGTAGTCCAAGTGTCAAACAAACTTCATTTATTTCAGAGGATCATTCCTAGATGTTCCTGCAAACCTGAGAGATCTCTGTATACTTAGAGACTGTACAGTAATGCAGTCATTACACACTAGCCAGCACTGAGGTTCCAGCAGTGTCTATTTTACATTCCCTCTCTCTTCCCTCTGTCTCAAGCTACTCCACCAGATCATCTCCCTGTGGATAATAAATGGGTGATAAATTGTTATAGATTGCTGTAAGGGCTACTGGGTGGCAGACAAACGTTGACCATCTTTAGCATCCTCTGAGTCTGTATTTATAATCTTCAAAAATGCATAGCAGTTAAATTTTGCATGACACGTTATCAGCTATAAATCCTTTACTAAACCTCCAAATGATATGTTCTTTGAATATGAGATATTACTATATTATACTTTATTATGTACAAACAAAGCAGGACATTTTTCCCCCCCCTTTCAGTCTGACATGTTAGTGTTGTGTTTACATTTAGTTTTATTTTTATTTTTATCTGTCTGGAGAATCTTGGATTTTAACTTTAAATGTTTAAAATCAAGTGGTTTAATTTAATTGAAGAATCAGATCATTAAGCTTCTCTTCAAGATTTCATTCATGGATGTTCATGTCCAGTGTGCATTACTTTCTTTTCCTTTACCTTGGATTTTCAAGCAGTGCATCACCCTGTTTAGCACTGTAATGTTGCTGCTTCATTGAGCTCAGCTGACAGATATTAATTTGTAAGCCAGTGAGATACCAGTGCTAAATCCAGGAGTACTGATGCTAATGTGTCCTTATTTCATCTGTTCTTATTGCCAAAATTATTAAGGTTAAAATAACAATCCACTGTATGTAACATATATACCTTAGTATCGAAGCAAGCTATTCTGCAGGACAACAGTCATCTTTATGACTGATTTTATCATTCTTACTCTATTATTTATTTTATGTATACATCTATATGTGTTTTTAAAAAAATAGTTATTTTGCACCTTTAAAGATGTACCTTGTTTGAATGCTGTCCTTGCATACAGATTTGTTTGGCTCATCTGTGTGGAACACAGTAAAATCTGGGCATAGGATGCTCAGAGTTTTTATGCTGCAGAAATTTGCCAGAATTAAAAAATAACCTCATTGTTGAATTTATGAATTTATTTTGGCCACTTATTTTACAGCACTTAATTATTCATATAAATGAGGCAGAATTATTGTGAAAAATCCAATAAAAAAGTTCAATTTAAAACCTAAATTATAAGTTTAATCAGAATCTTCAACAGCACAAAACATGATTTGCATATAGTCTCATTGAAAAATGCTTTGTGTAAGATGAACATTGCACTTTTGTGCCATCTCAGCTCTATTAGTTATTTCTGCTGCATAAATGATCATATATCATTTTATTGATGGCAATTTTCTCTGCGGCTGCAGTTCCCTTAAAAAAAAACCTCAGTAGCTCTCCATCTTCATACTGAGAATTAAGTGTGTTCCTCTTTTTTTGTATATGAGCAGTATCTGAATCAACAGAATTAGGAAATCCAGAGAGTGTTCCAAAGGAAAGCTCTCCCTACCCAACTATTTCCTATTTAGTTCTACTGAATCGTTGGCCTGGCATCATAAAAATCTCATTACTACATTAATAGCAAGTTTCAGAAAAGCTTTGTTGTTTTGACTAAAAGCACATAAATCTCAGAGATTATCAACCATAATGCAGACTGATTGAGGAGTTTAGTTTATTCAGGCTAACAATATAGTAGAAGTGAGACCTCCCAAGAAAAATGATGTTATTTGATATGGAGGAAAATTACATTTAAAACCTCCACCTCACTTGATGCCTCCTTCTGTTTGTTTAGAAAGAGGTACAAGGTCCAGCAGCAGGCTGTTCAAACCCAAAATGCTTGAATGGCATTAGCTAAACTCTGGAAGTAAAACAGCTTTTAGTACAACAGGATCTTTAGAATGATCGGTGAGTACAGCCTGCTCTGATGCATCCTCAGATTTAGATGTAAGTGGCTTCTTTCATCTTTTCTTATGTAGGATCCTCAAGCTTAATGTTTAGATCTCAGTTATGTAAATATAAGTTTCTCATGAGTGAGCGGAGTGAGTCGACAGTGATTTTGTTACACAGATTGCTGTACATGACTTTTTGGCTATACTTGTGATAGGAAAGTGTTCCATTTAAGAAAAACATTTGACTAATAATAATAGTTTGGGAACACAATAACCATAATGCAATAAGTGAAAAGTACATCTGTATGTTGGGACTTACATGAGAAGTTGCTTATTTCAGGATGAAAATTGTTTGCTCTACAGTCAATGTGGTTTTGTGTGGCAGAGCTCACTGCTTTCATTCTCCAAGGTGAAGTCACCAAGGAGCAGTGATCACTGCAGCCTCCATTTTTTCACAGCCCTATTGTCCCATCATTCAAATAATTCCACAACTCCCATACATAAGTTTCAGAGCAGGACAGAGAATATCACTCTCATCTCTTTTTATCTGACAGCAATGCAGAAGGCTTGGTTGATCAACGTCTGTAACGAGGGCTATAAGAGTGCACAGATATTTGGATCAAAGGGTAATCTCTCTCTTTTATGTAACTGCGGAACCTCACATATCACTAGATTATTCTCTGCCCTTGCTGTAAATAATTCTCCCCATCTGATCAAAGCACTTTGCAACCATTGCCTCTAAATTATAAGATGATCTATACCACCTCCACCTCTGTGCAGTTCCCTGACCTGAAGTTGCTTATTTTCACTCAGCTCCAGGTGCAGATTTATGTCCACAGAATTACATTTTCTCTCCAGTGGAAAATGCATTTTTTCATATCAAACAGAATTTGTTTTTAATGCAACATTTCATCATCACCTATTATTATTATACTTCAGAAGGTGTAGCGCCCAGCTGAAAATATGAACTTATCTCTATTTATTAATTGAAGAGCTTAGAGCTGTAGCATGTGTGGGAGCTGGTGGAGTTTGCTCTGAAGGGGCTTCAAATAGAACCAGGATGTCCACATTGTGTGTGTGCTCAGTTGCCTCTTTGGGTGGCCTTTGATTAGCACCTAAGGTGGAGGATGGAGGCTCCACCTCAAAATATTTCTTTACAGCTGTGTCTATAAAGGTACCTGGGTGTTATGATACAGAATCTATAGATGTTCAAGGATGGCTGGAAAGCCCTCAGCACCTTAGTATATGATGAAGTACTCAGGGTTGTGCATAACCTTATGACCCTGAGTTAGGACCCACCTCTGTAGCTGTGTAGCTGTGAAGTCAGAAATTAGTACTGTGCTAAAGGAAATTAATGCCTAGACATATGGATATAGCAATGGATTCTGGGAAGACGAATTAATGAAGGTCCATGAAGTCATGTCAGAAAAATCTAGAAATCTATTGTAACCTACCCAAGTGGCAACATTACACTCCTTTAAAAATCCATTAGGAAAAATTGAACACAAACCAGCTATTGGTATATGGCCAGTGTTATACACCAGAAATAATCTTATCTGTCAAAAAACAAGACGTAACAGGGCTACTCAACTATATTGCCTGTTCAAGGTTCAGTGTGCATCATGGACGAATGAGATGCTTTTCACAGCTAAGCTTTCACTTAGCTCATTCCATAGGAGCAGATACCCAAGAGAAGAAGAGTTCTGATTATATCACATGCTGGGAGAAATGTTGCTTTCCCAAAGTAGCAGAGTATTAAAAGTCTTCAAGAGCAATAGCACATGCACAGTAACCTATTCAAGGTTAACGAGCTCTTCTGCTTGATTTATATATACCTTTTAAAAGAACCGAAGTGCAAAGTTATATAACATGAACTGCTTGATTGTCAAACATGATTTAAAAATAAAATATTAGAAAAATAGCAATGCTATCTCATTTCAGTTGCAAAGCTCAAAAACAATGCAAAAATTAAAATTAAGAACTATTTTCCTGTCTCTCACATGTGTAACTCTTATGTATCTCTCTCATATGCTTATTCTTTCACATGCCATATTGTTTAAAACAAATGCCAGAAGGGAGTTTCCTACTGTTTATATTTATTCCCTTTTCACCAGATATTCCTGCTTCACTTCACCTCCCCATCTCTGAAGACAAGACTCAATCAAGTTTCATTTAAAACACACTATTTGCCCTCACGAATATCCTTTTCCCACATTATATTACTTTATTCTCTGAATTTAAGTGCACTGATCTTTATCATTCTGTAACTGCTGCCTGTTATACCTCTCAGTTTGACTCCTAATGTATCAGTATCACCCTGCTTTTTTGTAGGAGGAGGATATGAATTGGTCTGGGTGTAATTTTCTTATTCCCAGCCCCAAATGGCTGTAAAAATTTGTGAACTTCACTACATCTATAAATCATTCACTGACAGCCAGAGAAATCACCTGAACACAGCCTGTCCTCAATACAGAAAGTTCCATGTCCTACTATCTCCTCTTGGGGATGCTGACAACTCATTGGTGCATCCGTCCTCATCCTTAGGTGCTGAGCAGCGTTGGGAGCTGCTTGTCTGTGTGTTGGTCAGCTCTCATGGAGACAACGTGAACGGTAAGCACACGGAGCACTGTATTTAACACCTTGGAGATGGCAGGTTATTACGCGCCTTTTTAGAGTGTTGGAGGAGAGAATGAACCAGTAACACTGAGTCCTGTAGCTGTCTTTCCTTTGGTTATACTCTCTTTTAGCAGTACTTATCACAAGCGGTATCACTTACACCAAAGTCCACCTCCGCCATGCCCTGGGCATCATGCCAGTTTTCAACCAGGTACGTTATGACTGTCACCTGCTGCCGTGAGTTACCTCCAAATACATATTTATGTGTCAGGATTCGCTACGCAGTTTAAGATGTCATCAACCTCTTGTGATAGGCACTGTGGTAATGAAACAGATAAAGGGCAGACTGGAGCATTCAAGGGTAATGAAAAGAGTGAAATACAGAGCATACACTTCATAAAAGGGGTGAGGCAGTTGTGATGATAGAAGGAATATACTGACAGGCAAAATAGAGATGAACTTAATGCTTCAGCTGTAGTGGAGCTGAAGGGTCATGATTGCTGGTGTTCTGTTAAGTTACTTCTTACTGAGAATACATGCACTTAGTACTCCTGCTTGTGCCTAGTCACAGAAGCGTCAGTTTGTGTGGAGGGGGGACGGCTGAAAAATGCATACCCAGAAACGGGGCAGTCTTCTATCCAGTAATCTGGGTACCAGAATATGACAGGGACATATTTACCACAAAGATACCGTGACAAAAATATTTGTGACAAAATTTTGAAACAGGAATAAATGCTGGACAAACATAAAGAATTGAAAACTCTGTAAATTGAAACTAAAGAAACAGTTGGTGAATCGTAAAGAAAAATGGAATTTGCTCAGTGAGCAGAAGTTCTGCTCTTCACATCCAATTGATTAAGGATATGTAACAAATGCACATAAGAGCTTACTCAGCAATGTGCTGATTTGTATAGATGAAAAAGGGATAGACAAAATCCTATGGAGAGATATGTAATGCCGACTTTGGGTATCTCATTAGGTGTTTTAAATCACAATCCTGGAGGTCCCTACTTCACACCATGGATGGAACATAAGCTTTTAACTGTGGTCCATGGAGTCCTAAATTAAATGTCCAAAGCAGACTAATGTCTGCACAAACACCAACAAATAATACAGATTAAACAACTTCTTTGGTAAACCATTTAAAATTCAGTGTGGCAAATCAATCTAACAGGCCAGTCTAGAATAGCATACAATTTATGCTAGATTCACAAATGTCTAACAAGTGTTCAACCAACCCAGAGAAGTCACACTACCCAAGCTCTAATTCTGGATTGCTTCCAATGCAAAATGCAAGACTTTTGACTAGAAACCCAGCAGAGGTGATGCAAGGGAGGAAGCAGGAACCAGATAAAATGGTCACCTATGAAAGTTGAGAAAAGGAGAATTAAAGTCCACGTTGCCGCTCTCTGAATAGCTACCACCAAAGACCTGTAAACATCTCAAAAAAAAAAATTAAAAAAAAACCATAGTATAAACCTAAAAGATTCTGCAGCAGTTCTGGAGATCAGTATCGTGCCACCAGCTTTCTGACGGCCAAGGGACCCCTCCAGTGAAGGGACAGTAATCTTTGCCTACAGTGCAAGACCGTGGCTGGTGCTTATAAATGTTTTGAAAAGTTGCCATGTGGCTACAATTTCATTCTCAAACATGGTAAGGGATGTAAATGTTGTTTAACACGGGCTGACCTGGTTCCCAGTGGAGGTACTCAGTGGTGGTAAAGAACACCATTCTGGCAGCAGCACTGCTATATACCACTGGTTACAGAAATAGCAGAATCAGGCCATTCTGCATTGGTGTGGGGCTGTACAAAGTTATACAATATTGAGAGAAAATTATTAAAGAATGTATTTGAGATTTGAGGGATGGTATGATGCTGCCAACTGCACTGAATTTTTCAGTTTATTATATGATGGATTCCTGACACTTTAAAGATTAAAAAAAATAATAAAAAATTGTCACTGAGGCTGAACTTAAAAAGCTTACTTGTGTGCATAGTTGTTAGTGACGCCAGCAGTCACACTGCCCTTTCCCAAAAGTAACCACAGCCGTCAGTGAATTATCAGATTCTGATGAAATATAGCATATAGATTTCTGCTTGACAGAATATCTGAAAAATTGTCATTCAGAAACTCTATGATACTGGTATAATTTTGAAAATTTCTTGGGTCAATTGACATTTTTGTGACAGATTCTTTTTTCCTTTTAATTCATTGTCTTTTTAGTTTCTTCGAATCTTCTCTTTTCTGTATTTTTCTCTTTTAGTCTAATTCAGGGAGCTTGATATTCCATGTTTATTATTGTAAAGTGGTTTCTTTAATAACAGCTGCTGTTGCATTGCACACTTTATTGTATGCTTTCCTTCTGTAAGTATAGAATTAAGAGCTGTATAGCTAAAACCTAACAAAATTAGACATTACAAATCAAAAGCTCTGGTAAGACAGATCAGAAAGATAGCTTTTGAAGTTAATTGAAGTTGACAACACTCATTTACAAAGTTCAAATGGGAAATGCAAAACATCTACAGTGAAGCAAAAGGGACCCATCTTTCATATATAATTGGAATACCTGGAAGTGCAGTGCTCAGACAAGAGGAAATAAAGCAAAACACCAAGTGTAAGGGATATTACTGATGACTTTACAGTGCTAGAGGAAGAACTAGTATGAACAGGAGAGAAAACTAAACCATGGAAAAAATTAGTTCAATATTTCCACATGCATAAAAGATGCTGAATTTTTCTGATTGAGGTGGTGATGTCATGTTTATTTTTAACTTGCTTTTATTTGATACAATGATGACTTTGTGGCACAACATCTGTCTGTTAAGCTTTGAGCTTGCAGAGTATTCTAAGCATACATGTAACATCAGACATGGACTCCAGATCTTACTTAGGAAATATGTGCCATAAATGACTGCAAAGAAAAGCAATGCATTTGTTTCTGAATCTGGGGCTTTTATTCCTCCACCCTTAATATTTCCATACCTGTCCAACCTCTCTAATACGGGAATGAGCCTGTGAGGCTTCCCCTCTTACAAGGGGCCACCAGCCACTGAGACCTACAGTTTGAAAACAGGATAGTTTTCATATCCTCATTTTCCAGTGCCTGGTTTTGGCCGTTGGGGAGCTGACCATTGGAGGTTTTGAACCCACCGTGCTGGGCAGCACAGGTGAGGAGAGCTGTTCTGGGGAGAGCTTAGACTAAGCCTGAACAATCCCGAGGAGAGCAGGAAGCTACAAGTGAGCCTTCCACAGCATTTTCCAACTGCTGTGCTGATGTTGCTGGCTCAGAGCCCTCGGTGCTGAGTACTGGGGACGGTGGGATTTGCATAAACATGGATCTGCTCTCCATGCCATTGAGGTGGATTGCAGAAGCTGTTTTGTAAGGGCCTCTCCACGAGGCTGTAATTGGAATTTAAACGCAAAAGCCGGTTCCTGTTGTCATTGCACATTGCATATCCTGTGAGTTTTTCATGGAAGCATAAAAGAAACAGTTCAATGTCTGCCTAAGAAGTGCTTTTGTGAGACTGCTTGTGGTGTTGCTATTGCCCAGTTATGATGCCACCTGATCCAAAGCATCTGAAAGGTTTAAATGATACAGAAACTGCAACATCAGGATGTTAGACAAGACAGGCTCTAACTGTAGTGGTGAATGTAATATTTTAATAAATTAAAATATTAATAAAGAGGGGAAAGGGGAAGGATGAAAGGACAAAGGAAACAGTCTGGAGAAAACTCACTCCAGAACAGGTGAAAAATACAGTACCCATGAGCCATATGAGCTATCAAAACAGGAGACAGGCTAGTCACCTCTCAGGACAAGACTCTTATACCTTGTCACTCAAAAAGAAAGGAGTTTATCTCTGCCTTTCACTATATTCCGAATGCAACCACATGTGATTATCTAGCTGGTGGAGGACACCAAAGCATGGAAAGTCTGCCTTGATTTCTCATTTCTTTCCAGCACAGAATCATGTTGGACAATTTGGAAAGTCTTTCATTCTTCATTTAGTTAATGCAATGAAATTTTATGTCATACAAGTTGCTCCTGAAGATATGATTTGAGCTTAGACACGCTTAAATTTCTTACAACCATACTGATTTTATCTGTCAGTCAGGAATACTTTATAATTGGTAGCTGGTTCATATTTTTTAGTGAATATCAAGCAGAATCAGAACTTTTTCCCTTCAGAGATTAGTCCAATATGTCTTTGATATTTCTGATTGCAAAACTTTGCGTTGTTAATTAGTATGCAAATTCACACTTCAGCATGCTGTAGCCTGCCACTGAATTTTAATGGGTCCATCTAACACTTCATGGTAAAGGACTAAATGAATAAAGGTCTAAAAGTATGGAGGAAGATTTTTCATATGCTTTCACAGGTGCCTGGATTTTACTTAGCCTGTATCCTAATGTTTCTGTATATTGTGAATTGTACACAGCTGATGTGGCTGTTTTTACCATTTCTTGTCCCTTAGAGGGGCTCGAGGGGAGCAGACACATGCTTTGACAGCACAGCAATCAGTGTATATCACGGTAGCTAGCAGCTGCAGACTCTCCCCCGTAAAACATCATGTCTATCAGTCTGGATGTTGACACCTGTATGACCAGACACTGCTGGCCTGCCTTCAGTGCTTGTTCAAGATTAGATACAGCATTTTTACAAATGTCACATCCCACATGTATTTTGTCTGCCAGAAATATTCAGTAACTCCCATCCTGATAAGATTGGTGGAGGTTAATCCTTGCAGAGAAGATTCTGGCTAACGTATAAGTCTGTCAACAAAACCTGTAGGGAAACATTTTGTGTGTTTTGGTATAATTTTAATAATCTAAACCAGATTTCAGACACCAAAGAATATCTACATGTAGTTGTCTAGTTCAAAATCCAAAAGTGATCCATGTTTACGTATATTAACTTCTGAAGATTTCGTGTGTACAGACTATAAAAGTTGTGTCCTAAATTTTAGGCAAGATAATACTTAGCTTGGTTGAACAGGTGCTGCAAGGCTCTTCAGAATAACTTCTAATGGTAAGGGAGAGGCTGTGCAGGGTGGGTTTCATTTGCTTGTGAAGAAAAGATGGAAATGGCTCAAGAGCTGAATTTCACCTTAGCTCTTAGAAGGCTGACAATAAATGAGGCCCAACCTCATTTGCGATGTATTACACCAGGGGTCCTCAAACTTTTTAACCAGGGGGCCAGCATGCAGACTAAGTGGCAGGCAGTCATCTGCGGCTGCTTGGTTTCCCCCCTCCAACCCCTGGGGGGGGGGGGGGGGGCCGGG
>JAVJGJ010000034.1:11698767-11732860 GCA_035590215.1 Microhierax caerulescens | reverse complement strand
AAATCATCCTCTTTTCATCCTCTTGGTGCCTGCCAGGGTGGAGCTGACACCATTTACTAGTGAAGGAGACTGCTCTCTGCAGGAGAACATTTTTCCAGGGCTCTGAGTGCACCAAGGAGCCTTGATTGGAGGAACAGGCTCACCTGGGACCACCACCCACACACTCTCTGCTCTTCAGGAGCTACATTTAAGCTGTGGCCATGGGTCCTACTCCTTTTGTGAGCTGTGTAGTAGGTAGCACTGTCCTGCTATCCTGGCTTGATGAATGGGATTCCAGAATTTGCCTTGGACTTGCTTTGTTACCTGGTCTTGTCTGAAATTGCTGGGTGGCCACCAGAGCCCGTTACTATCAGCAGCCTAGCCCTGCTTGGATCCTATGGCGCTTCACCCTGGTAGGTAAGATTGCTGCTCCTGTTGTGCTGTAGTCAACCTTAGCTCTTGGTCTGCCTAACCTTGTGGGGTAGCCCTGGTTCTGCTGCCTGTCAGCTGCTTTCTAATCACATTTCCAGTGGGAGGAAGACAGCCTCTTGCATCCCCTGCTGAGCATAAAGTGTTATCTTTCTTCTCCTCACTGCAAAGTGCATACCGGGTGCCAGTGGGCCTGTCTCACTTCTAAGAGCATACTGGTTGAGCCTAGTTACTGATTTCTCTCTTAAGGAATGAATTTTGCATTTGCTAAACAATTCAGAGGATGCTTTGCTGCTACATTTCAGGTTGTTGGATAGCTTACATTTAGAAAGTACAGGCTGCTCTGTTGACTCTTTGTTCCTCTTTGTTTGGTATAAAACTACATAGATAGCTTTCACCCACCCATCTGAGTGGGAAGAATGAATCTTTTAGGGGAGCAAGCATAGGGTAGCTCCAAACTCTAATTGCCAGGATAGAGGTGAAAAGAAGGGTTTATGTGCAAATATAATGAAATCAGAAGGGACTAAATGAGGAAGAGAGATGCAGAGTAAAACCTGTAACTGCAGTCTAGAGCTAACTACAAAGACAAGGCTGGGAAGCGGTAGAAAAGTGTTGCTGAAGTGGAAGCATTTATGTGAAAAGCAACTACATGATATCATAAAGAGTCATTGGACAATTGGTTATTGAAATATAATTCCTGAAATCAGAAAGAGAGACCCAGGATGTGCCCTCTTAGAGCTCTCCTGGTAGCTGTCATACAAACTTACACTATTTTTCCTTATTTTCATTAACTCAGAATCTTACACTGAGTTCATATTAGCCCTGCTTCAAAAGGAAGGGTGAACGATTTCATCTGTCTTAAACCATTGAATGGCACATATCTAGGGAAGTGGGAAATACGGGCTTGAAGAAGAACAAGAAAGCATCATAAATGGATCTTCTGGTTATAGATAAGCCTAGGCATAACAGTCTTTAGAAGGAACCACATGCTTGCTAAGCTTTTAACTAGTGTCTACAAGTTATGAGCTCCAGGTTCTCATGGAAAACTCAAGGAACTTTAGTGTTGTGTGGATTCTGGCACATCAATGTTAAACCTGCCATGTCACTTTCAGAAGCTGGACTGATAATCTTTCACCTTTGTTGTTACTCTAGAAAACTTGTGGCCTTTAGATAACCTAAAGACTTTCAATGCACACTTAAATATTAAAATGCCTTGATTTAGATATTTTATTTTCATGTCTTGATTGTGAAGTGGTTACATTTAACGAGTTATCAACCACTAGAGGAAAATTCAAATGTATCCAAATCTGGCATCAATTACAAGTAAACCCATGGTTGTTTCTTTCCTTCTTGGAGGGTGATAGGGACAGTAGAGGAAATGATAACAGACAGTTGCAAGACTACATGATGGGAGATGTTTTTCCTGTTAGGTCTTGGCTTAGAAAATGTTGCTATTCATAAAACTGCTGACTTTCAGTAGGAGCTAGAATTGGCAGTGATTGATCTTCAGATTGCTTTTGTTATGGGACTTCCACCTACAAAGAACATGGTGTTTAGTTCCATTTTTGGCCTTTTTGCTAAGGAGGGTCATTTATAATGATAGCTCATGAACGGTGGCCAAAATAGCCTGTGAAGCTAAAACAGCTTGATCCTCAGAGTAGCTTGAGCTTAGGGCACACCAAACGCTGATGCTATGTAAACTTTCCTATGCAACTTTTTTAGTCTTTTTAAATGTCTTGCATAATCTTTCTTCTCCAGCATTAAATCTCTCTCAGGAGCTCTCCTGTACCATAGGGACATAACTACTGCTGAAGATTAGTTAGCTCTGGAAGAAAAGACATTGATTATCTGGATAAATATTTACCATGCATATTTTAAGGGTGATAATCTTTGCTGTGTGTGTTAGATTCTGAACTGGCTGAAATTACTGTATTAGCATGGCAGTAAATGGATCTTTTTCATTTGTTCCTGTTGATGTTCAGTTCCTCAGTATATATTACAAAGAATTAAGATAACAATATTTTCACAGTGTGTGTGGGTTTTTGTTTTTTTTTTTAATGTCTACTGTGAGATAAGTGTATTTCTATTCTGTTATGTAGAATGACAGTTGTTCTGTCTAAAGATTTTTTTGATGTTGATTTGTATTCATTGCCACTGGAAGCATAAATTAGAGAAGTGATTCATTTATATACGCTTTTCTACAAACTTTGACATTGAAAGAGAAGCTTGGCAGCTTCATCTTAATTTCATTTGTAAGATGTAAGCCTGAAATGCTGCCTTTGTTAGACAGGAATCTGTATCCAAACAATGCTGTTGATATTCTGTGGAAAGGTAATTGAAAACTCTCAGTCTTAAGTTTGCTACTGTTTTGTTTAGTGATTATAAAATTACCTCTTTTTCTATTTTAAGAAGACAGATTTAATTACATAGTTTTCATGATTATGAAGTTACTTCTTGTGAATGTTCAAAATCCACTATATTCTGGATTTTAAAATTTGATTTGTCAATACTTCTCATGATACTATGATTTTATTAGGAGAATTGCAAGAGACAAAATGAGTATTGCAGGACAGGGTTAAATGGCATCAATAGTATTGTTCTACTGCAGTTACAGAACAGCATGTTGCCTTGACAAGAGTAACTTTCACAGGTATGTGTCCCATGGGCAGGGACATCTCCCACTAGCCCAGGTTGCTCAAAGCCCTGTCCACCCTGCCTTTGAACAGAGAAAGGGGCATCCAGAACTTCTCTGGGCAATATGTTCCTGTGCCTCACCACCCTCACCGAAAAAAAAAATGTCGTCTTAATATCTAAGCTAAATCTACCCTCTTTTATCCCTTGTCCTATCACTATGTGCCCTTGTAAACAGTCCCTTTCCAGCTTTCTTTACTAGAAAGCTGCTGTAAGGTCTCCCTGGAGCCTTCTCTTCTCCAGGCTGAACAATCCCATCTCTCTCAGCCTTCACAGCAGAGGTGCTCCAGCCTCTGATCATCTTTGTGGCCCTCCTGGGCTTGCTCCAACAGATCCATGTCCTTATGTTGGGTGCTCCAGAGCCTGACTCAGTGCTCCAGGTAAGGTCGCGAGAGTAGAGGGAGATGATTGCTTCCTTCAGCCTCCTGGTCACACTTATTTTGGTGCAGCCCAGTTCCATTTTTTGCCTTCTTGCCAAAGAGGGCCATTTATAATGATAGCTCATGAACGATGGATGAAATAGCCTGTGAAGCTAAGACAGCTTGATCCTCAGAGTAGTTTGAGCTTAGGGCACACCAAACACTGACCTTATGTAAACTTTCCTATGCAACTTTTAAAATGTGTTGCTTAATCTTTTTTCTCCAGCACAAACTCATGGTGCTAGGAAAGCCACCATTCCTATCTGTCTGATTATTTTTTTTTTTAATAACTGTAAAAATGATAAATTCTCTTACAATTGCTTAAGTATTAATAAGTTCTTTTGGCAGGTTTCATAGTATTTCATTGAATTTTGAAATGGTTATTTGAAATCCAGCTTTGTGAAATTTTCCAAGTCCATATATTTCATCAAAGTAAACTTATCTGCAGAAGATTAGAAAGAGTTTAATATAAATAATTGTGTTGGTATCTGAGTTAATTTCCCAGAGGATGTATCAAGAAGAGTAGATCAGACCAAAATTAATTATGAAGTCTTCTATAACTTATTTAGCAAAGCCTCTGTTTATTTGCAAATAACAATTGGGGTACTATCAATAAGAGAACAACCTGAAGTCATTGAAAAAACTAATTAAAAATTGTTTACATTTATTGAAACAGCAGTTCAGATCAAAATTACCTTCTCAAGTGATAATTCATTGTCAAGCTTTTTTCCTTCATATGCTAGCTAATACATGCAATGAATGATTCAAGCTAATTCTAGCTGCTTTTGAAATTCATCAGTAGCTGTAACCAGGGTAACCTGTAATTCTAATCTTAGTTCACTATAAAGTCTTATGCTGTTTTTATCAGATTTTATGGTGAAGTCTTCATTTATACATCAGACACTCATTAAATCAATGAATTCTCTGTCCAAAGAACTATTAGTTTTCTACAATGTACAGTGGTGTATGTTTTCTATTAGTTTTCTACAACATACAGTCTAGAGTGTAATTGTTGGAGCTTTTGACTTGTGTCTGTTGTTTCTAGTTAGTTTTTCATTACATGCAAGCAATGTTTTCCAATATATTAGTCTGGTAAAAGCTGACTGAAAAAAAGTGTCTTTTTATTCTGTTGTCTCATTATGTGAAAGCGAGCGCCAGAAGTTGTTATATTTAGTCTGGAAACTGAGGCATAGTAACGGATAAATTTAGAAATGCAAATAATCTTCCCATGCTCTTTGTTCCTGCTGTTACTCTGAGCCATGGAGGTAATTCCTGGTGTCAGTTCAGTTAAGAAATGAATTTTGCCTATCAGGAGTATCATGTCTTTGCATGGGTCTGTACTGGGTGCACAGGAACCGATGAGGTTGATAGGAATAAATGTCTCATGGACATGGATGCAATTATATAGCGGGGAAGCAGAAGTGTTAGTGTGCGTAGGTAGGGTTAGTGTCTCACAACTACATTATATGTAGTTGAATGATCGTGTGTTAAGATTGTATCAGATGTAAATTATTTATCTCCTAGCGAGCAAGAACATAGAGAAACTATCAAAAAGTATCCTTCCTATAATGACTTGGATGGTCTTTTGGGAAAGTAGCAGTCTTCCATCTTTTGTCCCTTAGTGGGGAGACTTGCTCATGAGCATCTTGATAATTGGACGGATGTCAGTATGGATGATTACCTTCTGTTTTCAATATTTATTTTTAGCTAAAGGAAAGAAGCAGTTGTGATTATCCAAAGTTGTTATATTGCTAGCACATAATGGATATGCTACACGGAACGCAGTTATTTTCTTTCTAACTGCATATTGCACTTCCCGCAGTGTCAGTTATATTGAATGATAAAGTTACATTCAGTTTGGGATTTTGTCACTTTTATTAAAATTGGCATCCACAAGAAAAAGAACAACCAAAATCCTATCAGCACCAATGGAACCTGCACTAATCTCAACTGTGTCTTATTTGTGTCCTCTTCTGGTGTATCATGTGTCTTGCTGAGCAGACTCTGTGTAAACTCATGCTTGTGAAATCCCCTAAATATCAAGAGGGATGTCTCCTGCCAGGACTACTCATTTAATTCTATGTAATACACAGCTAAATAGAACAGGAAGAGAAACTGTTACTCTAACATTTACCTAGAATACATACTGCATTACTAGCTTTTTTTCCATATTCCTGTTCAGTTGCTTTGGTTTCTTTTAATTCATACTAAATGACTATTTTCTCTTTATTTTCCTTTAAGACAATAGCTCAAATAATTTCTCTTCAGCTGTAGCCTAAATTATGTGTTGTTTAGTATACGTAAGACTTGCAAAACCAGTTTTCATTCTGGTTAATTCCAAATTTTAATTCATTTAAAAATGCATTTAAAAGCTTTGACTGTTGGTAGTGCTGTAGAAGTGGAGAATGCAGCTCACTGTGGACTAATGTGTGACTGGGATAACCACATTTTTCACTTTCATAAGCTCAAGGTCTAGAAATTCCAGTTGTGGCTTTTCTAGGAGGGTTGAGATGCTGATTCAAAGTCGGCCTTATTTTGCTGGCATACAATACAAACTGCGGAGACCCGTACTCAGCCAAGTCACCCCTCTGTAGGGAGAAATAATGGCCCCACTTCTTAGATGGTGATTGCTTAATCTCTTTCTCAGGTGATGAACTGCTATGCTGTTCACAAATACTTGAATCCCTTCCTGCAGTAGAATCCATTTACAGTTGTGCAAATAGTCTCTTTTTATTCTAGCCCACACACAGATCTGAGTGACATCAGAGTAAGAATGCAGTAACCCCAATTAATTTCAGAAGACTTATTCCAGATTTATTTTACTCTGAGATAAAAGTGTGTGTATTTATCTTTGAATTGCATGGCACAGAGTATAATGATGAGCTGCATTGAGCTCCATTCTCAGCATAAATTAGTTTGGCATAGTCAGTGGGAAAATGTTGATGTACACCAGATTGACAAGATAGATGGTCCATTATCGCTTCAGTTAAGCAAAATATGAATGCTACTGAATCTATTTTGTCTATCATGAATTCTGAAAATAAAATAAACTTCCATCACCTATGGGTTTGTCTTTTTTCCCTTCTATTTTAATGTGTTAGTGAGCACTGAGGGCACCGACATTTGTAGGAAAGGAAAATTAATTTCTAACTGATTGGGCAGTTTGCTGGTGTATTTAGCTTTTGGTTGATAGGTGTTGGGTTCTTTCAACAGAAGATTTCTACATTCCTTAAAAAAAATGGACTGCCTTCAAACATGGATTTTTATTGGTCTTCATCTGAAAATTTTTGACAGAAAATCAGTGGAGAAATCTGGTTCATTCTTCTGCACTCAGATTTATTTATTTATTTTTACCTAGAATTTTTATTTTCGCTTATCTTGTTTTGAATTTCATCATGTTTCATTGCTTGCATTTAGGTTGTGGAATAGCTGTCTGTTCTGTTTTAGGCTTGGCAAAGTACTGCATAAAGTTATGGAACTACAGAACTGTGTATTGTCTCATTTCAATAATAATATTGCCTTTGGTTGAGATAAATCCATTATTTCAATAAATATGCATTAAATGGAATGGTTTTTTTTTGTGTGTTTTTTTTTTTTTTTTACTGTGGATGCTATTTTATCACCATTGAGTAACAAATAGTTTTAGGAAAGGAAAATAAAACTGCAACGTGGTATAGTAGCTCTCTTCACCTCTCTGTTTTATTCTATCAATTTTCTTATTTAGTGGTTAGAAATCCAACTGATGGCCAGGTATTTCTTACAAAACCTACTTTGTTCAGGGAAATTTAGGAAAGAATAACTTTTGTCATTTTAATAAAGAAGCGTGCTTTATGCTGCAGTCAGCATGCTTGACTAGGAAACAGCCAGACATGCAAAGAAGATAAAGGGCATTTAAAACCCCCAGCTTTAACTTGAATCTAGTAACCAGTAGAATGATGTAGTTCTAAGACTGTAATTTGAAGGTAAAGTTGTATTATGGAAAGCTTTTGTAGTTTCCTGGTTTAATCCATAGGGTTTGGTCTGATCTCTCAAAATGATGTTGCCATTACTCTCTTATGCCTGAATATCCCAAGCACTGAAAAAAAATTTGCGTTATGACCATTGAAGAGGGGAAAATATGACACTCCAGAACACCACCACCCTGTTGCATTTATAGTCTAACAGTGTCCATTTCTCCATGTAGCTTTGTCTTTGAATCGTTTAAGTTGGAGAAGACTCCGAAGATCAAGTCCAACCATTAACCTAGCACTGCCAAGTTCACCACTTTCAGTTGCAGAAGGATATAAGTTTTAAGAACTGGGTTTGGCTCTTGGAATATACTCCAGAGCACAAAAGTAAAACTCAGTTTTAATACAAACTCAGTGCCTTTGACTAAAGTAAACATAATGCAAAAATAAAGCTCTTAACATCTGTTCTACCAAAAACATATCTTCATAAATCAGAATTTCAATTAGGTCTTTCAGTTACACTGATGACCTGCATAGGCTGAAAAAGATTCATAAGGACATTGGAAGTTTGCAGTTAAACAAACCCTTCTAATAGGTTTTCAAGCTCGAAATCTTTTTTGAAGGGTAGCTGATAACAATTGTTATTTATTTATTATTTTATAATAAATATTTTTAATAAATATTTATTATAAATATTTTAATAAAATATTTATAATAAATATATTTAATAATATAAAATTATATTATTTATTAACAATAAAGCATCTATGCAGGTCACCGGGGTGACCCACATGTTTAGGTGCTGAAGTTCAATACATGTAGGTCCTAAAACTTAAAGGTTGTAAGCTCATGGGAGGTCAGAGGGAGCCTGCTCTGTTCAGCATTTGTAGGTGTTTTGTAAATCAGCGTTTCAAAACATGGGATGATGTTCAGCAAACTTGATCATATAGGTTTTGTTTGGTACTGCAGGAAGATAGGAAAAGGGAAGATATGGTGGCTACTTGGTATCAAAACAAATTGGTCTGATTCTAATAATGATCTAAATATGAGCCTTATCTTTTGGCCTCAGTGACCTAGTACAGCATTTTCTAAAGCTGAATGGACTTGCTGCTGAGGTTTTGGATTTTGCTTGCTTGTTACAAGGAAACCTGAAATTTTCATCTCTAAATGTTTTTAATGCACTTTCTTTGCAAGGAGGGGGGAATTATTGTCAGTTTGACTGCCAGTCCTTAAATGCTTTAAGGATGCTTCATGTGCAATGACAGTCAGCTCTAACTTTGGGCTAGCGAGAGCCCTTGCCTAGGTTGGGCACAACAGCAACAAATTTTTTAAGCTTCTGCTTAAAACTGAAACAAAGACTAGACATTCCTTGAGTGTCAGACTAATCCAATTCATCATGCAGGGATTTTTTTTTAAATGCTCCGCATCTAGTAGCATAGTGTGATAATGCTGAGGTTATTTTGCACTTTGCATGCTGGTGAATGGTGTCAGGGTGATCGTATGCTTGCATTAGACTTGTGAGAAAGCCAACAAACATGATGAATTAAAGTTGGCAAGAAACTCTCACGTTTCAGTGCTTTTGAAACTGCAGATTTTACACATTCCTGTTGATTTTGTGAAGTATTGGAAAAATACTGCTCTTGAGGTTGTTTGTTTTTGGGTGTTTTTTTTTTTTTTTCTACATTAGTATGTCTGAGTTTAATATGGTACTTTTTTGAAATGGGTGTTTTGCCACATGGTCTTATTTGGAAGAACAGAAGGTGACGCTTGAGTTACAGCTCTTTCAATCATCTTTCAAATTAATGAGAAAATGTTTCTAATTAAAATCAGTATTTGATTAATTAGTAGTTGACTTACTAGGAAGGAGACAAGAAAGTCAGGACTGTTGTTAAGATGCATTCAATGCAAATCATTGAAAGAGTGTATCACAGTAAAGAAACTGTCAATGCTTCAAAGGATACTGGTTGTTTTGCTGTAGGACATCCTCCAGCAGCCTGTTCAAGTTGGTTTGAATGAACTAATAAAGAAAACATTTACAATTTGTAAGTAGTTTGAAGCTAATAAGAACACCCATCCTTGAGCGTGAGCACTACGTGCACTTGCACATAATATCTTGCAAATGGCAGCATACCACACCAAAATAAATGTCAGAGATGTGTGCACATCTTCAGACAATCAGTCTGAGTAACAAATAAATCAGTTTAGTTGTATCATCTTATGTCAAGACATATGTGAACCCTGCTAAAACAAAGGAGTGAATGAAAATATGTAGTTTTTGGAAAAGACACAGAAAAAGGTATAATTTAGACTTAGTTTTAGAACTTCTGTGTCTTGGAGACAGTTATAAATGGGTACAACACTGCTTATTTATTTAGTTATATGTCCTCCTGTGAAAGTTGTAGCTTTGGAAAGTAAGTACAGTACTCAGAAAAGTGAAATTCAGCTTTTATAATACTTGGGTGAGTTTGGTCCCACAATACATACATTCTTTTCAGCTCTTCTAGTCCAAATCAGATTTCTAACTCAAAGACAGCTTTGCTTACATTTTCACAGTAGTATTCTAGCAAAGCCTACCACAAATAGACTGCCTGACTTCCCTCTCTTTCATATGCATACATATTGCTTCCTGCATCTTGCTGCATCATGAAAAGATGAACTACCTGGTTTCTTGATCTGTCAGACAACAGCAGAACCACTAGAAAACCTTCCATGTAGTCTATCATTTGCTCATTTATGTGCACCAAAATATCATTGTCTTAATGTTACTAATAACATGAATAATACAAAGTAGTGTTATGGTTTCTATTCCATCTGAAATATCAATGCAAAATGTCTTCAGCTCTAAGGGAAGCAAATGACTGACTGCTTGGTTCTGGTTATTTAATTTAAAATTTTCAAGTGGAAGTAGCAAAGATTGTTGATGTATTATCCAGAATTCAGAGCAAATCGATACAAGCCTTAATGACCTCCCCCCATTGCTCTTTAGCTTGCATTAGTCACATCTTGGGAGAGCACTGTAGCCATCAATCAGGCAAATAAATTATTTTATTTTCATACTGTGAACTTAATGGCAGATCTTGCATAATCTTTCCAAGCTAGTTCTGAAATTCTGCATGAAAAAGATGAGGAAAAAGTATCTGAAAGGATGAGAAACTTTAAAGAGTATACAACCAGTAATTCAGACACCAGATAAACTGTAGAAATCCATTTTTTGTTCTTTCCAGGAACAGAATGATCTAGATATGTGACCTTGAACCAGGTCACCAGATACAGCCAGAAGAGCTATGCAGTAGCAGCCATACAAGAGCAGACTAAGCAGACCTGCTGTCCAGTCTCTGAGATCCCCATGGGCTACAATATAAATAATACTTGCTCAGAATAGTAACCAGGATTTTTTTTTAAAAATCCAAACCTATGGTCTAACTCATGGTTTGCTAGTGGCCCTTCATAAACTCTTTAATGGTATGCTCCTTGCCCACTCCCCATGCCTAACCTGGCCTTTATTTACCATAATCCTGCTCAAGTGATAACCACTAGTGGTAGTTGTAATGGCTGCACCTGGTTGTGATGGCTGCATCTGGCTCAAAGTGGATTTGGGGAAGGTAGGTAATGATACAATATCTGAGGACTAATTTAAGCAGTGTGCCCACCCAGCCACAGTGCATCTGGTCAATGTCCAGCTCAAACCAAATGTGGAAGAAACACATACCAGCTGCAGATGTTAACATCAGCCATCGTACTCCATAAATAGTGGGCCCAGGGCTTGTTGAGCTTTCCTGCACAGCGGTGGGCTGTACATCAGGATCTCCCCTTCAGTGAGGATGTGTCTCAAGGTTACTCCTTGAGGTTGAGAGAATCCTTATAGTGTCAGATACTTGGTAAACAAACTGGGAGTAAGTGCACTGAAACTTTGAAATCTGAGTTAAGTGATATGAAGGATTTGATATGAAGGATATGATTATGCATATATAATCTGTATATAAAAGTGTATATATAGACTGTTGTCCAATTCTGGATGCAGCTGCACATAAACTCCCCTCTGAGAAGGAATTTAGAAAGCAAGAGGGTCCTTCCTGAACCTCATGACTCAACAGGAGGATCTTCCTGACAATTTTGTCTGACCCTGCATGCAGTAAATACTTAAGCGTACCTTGCCTTCAAATCTTGTTAAACCACTCTCATGTTTACCATGGAACTTTAATTCACTGTCTTTTGTCAATAAAAAATATTGTCGCTTCTCTTGCGAATGAAGTGCATCACTCCCTCTGCTCTATACAGAGTAAAGACTCATTTCATTTGGTTCTTATTACACTAATGTATCCATCCTAATGAGGTTTTGTTCGCTTATTTGTTCAGGTTCCTACAATATGTTTGTAGAGCAGCTGAGGACTAAGCTCATAGCCCCCAGAATGTTTGAAATTATTAGAAGGGAGTAGAGAAGAAGCATGACAGCACTTTTTAGCCATTGTATAAATACTGAATTCATACACTGAATTTTGAGTAACTCGCTGGCAATGAAATTATTAGCAGCAGGTTTAAAATAAATGAAACGCAGAGCTGTTTTACATAGATTAAATTGAATTAGGGGCTATAATTGTAAGAGGTTATAAGAAGATTAGATAAATTTATGGGTACGAGGTCCATCAGTGATCACCAAGCACAGTGGTCTCAGTGCTGCCTTTACTTCATGGTGATCTTAAGGCACTGCTTTCTCAGGATGAAGGCTATACTTAAAGACAGATCACCTTATATTTATCTTTACTTCTTGTGCTCTTCTCTTAAGCATGAGTTGGCTATCATCTGAGAGAAAATAAAAGTAGAAGGCTGTTAGGTTTGCCTACAAAACTTACAGCCTTTGGCCCATTTTCTTTTCCATCTATAATGAATCTTTAGCTATGACAAAAGATATGTTAGGAGGATTTGAGAAGCCAAGATTTTATTTCCAGATTTAAAAGAGATAAACTTTATTTTCTGTGGCTACTTTCTATATACACATGCAGAAACTAAAGCTGTGTTAAGAAAGATATCAGGACTCTGATGTTTGTTTCTGTTTCCACCCCCACCTTGCCCCCTCCCAGGTGTTTTGTTTGAGAAGCTCAGTAACATAAGGCAGCTGAATGGCACCTGCTCTTAACAGAGCTATGCAGGACAATAATTTGTTGTACTATCTACAAAATCAATGGCTAATAAATGACTCAATGTTTATTCAGGTTACTAAGAGGATCTCAAAGTTATTGTTATACCTAGCAGCCTCTGCCCAGATCCTTAGAATGATTTTGCTTGGATTGTCCTGTCTGTAAGCACATTGTGTAATACTTTCTAATATTTAAACGTCTTGTAGCTTTATGATGCCTCACATAGGAACGCTCATCTTCTCTGCATGAAGACTGCACTATAGGTATCTATCAAAGCCTTTTTTCATTTCTAAAAAGAGAGAAACCTGCGCCAGGGAACCAGGTAGGAGAGGAGATTCCTGGAGCATCAGTGTCTGACATATGGGCTCCTGAACTGTGCTCTGAATTGGGCACCATTTTCCCTGACAAGCAGAGATGGAAAAACACGTAGGCTGTAACCCAGTGAGGAGACCTGACTCTTACTTCAGTTTCTTTCCAAACCAATTTCTGCTGCAACATGAGTCTGTATTATGAGAACCTGAGCTGTCCAGGAAAACTTGGCAACAAATGATAACTTTCTTCTGAAGATTCATAAGAAAACAGCTCTTAAAATAAAAGCCTTTCTGATCTGTTACTATTCATGCAAGCTGACCATCGGCTTATGTTTTTAGAGAACAAAAGAGGTAAAATAATGTATCTTGTATATTTGTCAGGAATAAAGTTTTTCAGAAAGCTATAGATGAGGGATTAGGCTTAATAGTAGGTACTGAGTGATTTAAATATATCCTGAAACCAAGTCAATGGAATTAAGCTGTTGTGATATACAAAAGTATTTCTGTCTTGTGTCCATCAAACAAAATAGAAAATGACCTGGTCTGACTCTTTCAAACAACGAACAGAGGGAAATCTGCTGTTGCTTTTAAATGTATTGTTAGCAATCCCATTGTCTCAGACAGATCTAAGAAAGCTAACAAACTCTCCCAGAGGTATTTAACTGATGAATGCAGATCTTGCTGATTGTTCTTCATGCCTGCAAGGTGGTTGGCAGCACTGCAAAGGTTAAGAAGATCCAAAATGAAACTAGACTGTGAATTCCACTTTGAGGATGGATTTCTTTCTCTGAGGCTCCTGTGTAATCCTTAGTATAGTGGCTTTCTAAATCTTGGTATTTGTCTTGTATATTAATGTAAAGCAAAGAAACATGAATAACAAAAGCCAAAGCTGTGTCTCCCATTATACTTCTCAGTCCCTGACGGTGGGGGAAAAGACTGTAAACTGCTTACTCCAGAAAATGAGTATGACCCTCAGATTGAGCCATGTCTTAAAAATAACATTATCAGAAGTGACAAGATGAAAGCTGAAGAAATGCCTTCTGAACAGCACCTGAAATGAAATTATAATCAGGAATTCATTTGTCAATAATCTGCCCTAGAGTCTAACAGCCCCGTTTATGCTAAAATTTAAATGTGCAGAAAACAAACCTGTTAATAAACTAAGGTCAGCATAATTTAACAGTATTGTACTTGCTATATACTTGGTGTCCTTGTTTTAAAAAAAGGATAAATAATAAGTGAATTAAAGGAATGCCAAAACCCCAACAAAGCAGTGATTTTTGCAGGACTAAGTATACTCCCAGCAGTGGATTATGGCAGAGTGATAATAATATACCCTGGGATCAGAGAGTAATGACCTTAATCAGATTCACTATTTAAATACAACGTTTGGTTTGGTCATAAGTAATAATCTAAGGTTACCATCACCATAACAAAGCTGTATTTATTTTGTTTGCTGCCCAACCAGAAAGTCCCAAATACACACTACATGTTTAGGACCCTCCCCTCCTTTCACTAAAGTGAACAAGTTAGTCTTTTTTTTTCCTCTCTGAAGGAATGGTGGCATACTAGTATGTTACTCTGGGATCAAATTAGAGATCTTGTCTTTGATCCTGGGGGACCAGTGACCTAAATTTGACTGCACAAAATATTCAGTTTCTAACAAAAGTTACACATTATGGTTGCATTCTGAAGTCCTGTTTATCTGGGCGACTGTTTCTTCCTGTTTACCAGTGTAAGTCTATCCTGCAAGTGCAATGATTTTTTTTTAATTATTATTTTTTATTTTAATGTCTGTTTTAATGAAGGACGAAGAAAACTGTGGTAGAGTAGTATTTATCCCTGTGAGATTTCTTCTGCTTTCTGTCTGCCTTTGGTATTTTAATTTAGTTGTCCTGTTCTGCTGTCAATTTTTTTATGATTCTGCTGGGTAAAGTCTTTCTGTCATTTATGCTTAAAATTTATAAAGGTCATAGGAAAAAAAAAAATCTCTCATAATCAGTTTCCCAGATCACATAATAACCTGTGTTAAGTATCTCCAACCTTCTCTGCACCTTTACTGTGCCAGTACTACACGTTTTAGCCTGTCACAGGCAATTCAAGCTGAAGTCATGAACTGCAGAAATCTCTCTTTCAATACATACCAAAGTAGTTGCTTGCCATAATATTTAGTGCACCTAGCAGAAATTCTTTAGGGTCTTTTTATGCTGTGTGGAGTGTATTTTATGCTGTGTTCTGTTCTTTTGATGCTGCTGTGAAACACATAATGGTATTAATATCTATTATACCCAGCATAATGATAACTACTTTCAACTCATTTATTCATTAAATAAAAAACCTCATTTTCTCTTCAACGTTATTCTAACACAGAGTTTTAAAATGGTGTAAGAAAAGAAGGTTTACCCACCTTTTCCAGAGACAGGTGAACTTAAATTCCAAAGAAATTTTGATCTAGCTACAATGATTAATGGTTACACACTTGCAGTTCCTATATGCTCCAGTGACCTTCAGCCATGCCTGAACCTGTTCCTGGGTTTTTCTTGTTCATATGTGAAATTAAGTGGGACCCAAGGACAGTTTGAGTGATGTTTTTAACTTTCAGTGTAACATACCATCATCTCACTTCTTCATTCCTGAAATATGTTAAAGATGCTTCTATTTTCATATGTGTATTTAAAGTCCACAGATGAAAAGCAATAATCACAATATAAAAGCTGTGCCATTGCTATAATAACAATGAGGATGAGTGCCACAGCCATATCCTACATCCTCTTCTGCAAATTTGGTTTATTTTCCCTGTACTGTTTAGTGTAGATAATTTTGTAGTTAGGGATTGTATCTTTAATTACTAAAGAGAAATGTAACTCAGCTATTTAGAAGGTTTTTCCATTTTTTCTGACATTCTTCATCTTCTGTTTTCACTTGCAAGAAAACTGATATTGAAAGTCAATTATTTCTGTCATGATTTCTTAAACTCATGTTTTATGGTAGCAAGTAACATACAGAGACAAAGTTAATGAGTTATCTACTGCAAACTGTGTGCCTGAATGACTTAAAAAACATAAAGAAGTTCAATTATAACTACCCCATACTTTTCATGGTGGAGTTGTAACTCATGTATGCGCTTTGTAGATTCTTCCCTGCCCCTTTCCCCTCTAGGTCATTTTAAATAGCTGCTTTAACAAGCCATTGTCTTGACCTACCACATATGTTGGTTTCAGTATTTGAGCAGATGTGAAAGAAATACTCAGATTCCACTTAGTGGTAAGGGGCAGGTGGTAGCTTGTCACAAATAGTCTGATGAATCTAATGTCATATCATCATACCTTCCAATTCAGAAATAATGCCACTTTTCTGCGTTTCTTTTTGCCGCTTGTTATAGTTACACACCATATTCCTGAGTGCTGCAAACTAAAAGGCAAGTTTATTGCTTAGTACCAGTCAAATGTGTGTATAGACAATACAATCAATCACACTTCATTCCTTTCCCTCTCTACCCTCCAAATGCAGATGAAAGTTTATTTTCTTCAATGTTGAGAGATAAGTAGTATCACAGTGAAAAGCTCTAAGTGAGTCAAAGGATCTAATAAATGAACAGTCAATATAACTGTGAAAAATTGGGGGAGGCATGGAGATTACACACTGCCTAATTTAGTTAGGAGATACACACTCCCTAGGATTATGATAGACCCAAAGGAGGGGGTGAAAGAGAGAGATTTCCTTACAAGGAAGCTCAGAGCAGAGTCTAACTGAAAGATGATAACAGCAATGATGACAAAGATCTTCATGGGGTTTTGTTTTGGTGATTTGGCCTGTATGATTTTCTCTTACTCTCCTGGTTTACTAGGAGACCTAACACCTTGTAGACTTGAAAATGTCTGTCCTTCTGACAAGCTGGATCCCTTGAACATCCTACTATGGAGGTAGCTTTCATTTATCTTGGAGAAGCCATGATCAGGTTGATACTTTTTTCCTCTATGTCTGTTACAAGTTTGACTGTTTTTTCCTCATGCTTGGGATGATATTTTGAGGAGACAAGTATTCCACAAGAATCTGAGAAAAACGTCATTTTTCTCATTTGCATGGTGGTCTACGGTTTGAAAGTAGAAGCTTTTCAAGCTAAATGCTTGCATAAGGTTCCATAAAGTAGGCAAATTTTTCTGAACTAAATTTAAATCTATTAATTAGAAAGCATCTGGAAGGTGGGTCATGAAAATTCTATTGACATCTGAGAGTTTTCAGTGTTTGTCTTTGAAAAGCACAGATGACAGAGGATCTATCTGTTTGTGGTCAGCCTGCATACCACATTTCAGAATTAAGCAAATAATAATGGAAACCAAACTGAACTGATTATCATTTAGTGTCCTTAGTCTGATATGATATTTGTATTTTTATTTCTATCATTTGATTCACAAATCAAATTCTACAGTGTTGTTCTAGAAGCACTAGTATCCCTTAGATAATGTGTGCGCCAGAATGACGAACCCAGGCACTGGGGGGAAAAAAAAGATTCTTGGGGCTGGTGGAATATAGCCGAGCACTGCAGACTGTTTGGTGCTGACTGCCTCCTCAGGGTTTCTAATCTTAATGTCATACTATTGAAGCAAAGCACTTCTGGTAGTGAACATGTTTATATTTCAGGCCATCTTTGCTGAGTGCTGTGGATAAAACTTCTTGCTCCTTTGCAAGCTATTGAAAAAGTAGCCTCTTCATGGCCCACACTGAGTGGGTAGGGGGGAACCCCAAAACAATTCAGACAATAGATTCAGTCAGTTTCTTAATATCTCTGCATCCTGGAGGCTGAAAGAACTGTTCTTCCTGTTCACTGCACCCAGCTCTACAGCACAAACCTATTTGGCCTGAGCTTAATTCTTTGACCTGATAGATAACAATATACAGATACATTACAAATACTTTCCTTCTAAGCATCATCGGGTATACCAGTATGTGAAATACCTAGGGACTCAGATAATTGAACACCGTTTTGTGTCTACAAAGTAGAGTGAACCATGTGGAGGGTGAAGTAACTTGTGGGCTTCTCAAACGACCTTAATTTGAACTCTAAATGCATGGCAGGTTCAGAACATTTCACAATAAGCTAGTCGACCAAGACCGTTCCTCTCCAGTGCAGGTGAATAGTCTGCAGACATAAAAAGGATATCAAGCAGTCCACTACTAATTCAGAAAGTCAGGTCAAGTTGAAAACAATTCTACTTTTGCCTGTGTTTCAGACTGGAGATAAGTACTTTATACAGCTTTAACTGAAATACCAAATTTTAAGAAGTCAGTCATCAAGAGAGCTGATACCATGAATTGAGAACAGGTCAGGATTCTTTCATGGCCTTAAATCCCTTTTGAGCTTTTACTGTAAATGAATTTGTGAGTTCAGCTTCACATCAGGGTGTTCCACTCTTGCTCAGAAGAATATCCATACCTGTAAATTACAGGACCAATTTGGGAGCCAAAAGTCTCATTCTGAGTCCCTCAGCTCCAAAGGCGGTGTGATTTTGGTCATTGGTTTCTGTATGAGCTGTCTCAGACTGTGCAATGTGCTGATATGACCATTTAGTTGTCAGATTCTGGCAGATGTTCTACGTAATACATGCATATCCCCCATGAACCTATCATAAAAAAAATACAAACCATTTGCACTGTTTCTCCAGATTTACAGCTCTCTCTGAAAGCTAGCAAAGTCAGTAAGACTTTTTCCATTGACCTCAGCTGACTTTGAATTAAATGCAGAAATTTATGCCACATAAAAAGGCATGCACTGGTCTACCTGTGACTCTGGGTAATTATACCCTGACAATGATTCTGTTCCATTGAGTATTTACATCCTTTCCTCCCCACTTAGCTCTGTCATTCCATAACAAAGAATTTTGTCCTAGATTCTGTAACCTTCTCCTTTTTCATAATGCTTTTCTGGGGTGACAAGTAGTTTAAATGTAAGTTACCTTTACTATCAAAGAATTAAGTGTCTTTTCATAGTTACCTGGGCTATGTATTACCATAGAAGTGTGACTCCAGGTATTTGATATTCACACAAAAGAAAGCACACTGACTTACCTAGAGTTGAATCAAGTGTTATCTCATTAGCATTAAACTGCTATAATGGGAGAAAGATGAAAATAACTACAGAAATATGAGGAACAACAAAGATGAAAAGGAAGCTATGAGAATGGGACAAAACCACGGTTCCTTATTTGTAGGGTGAACTTGAAAGGTACCCTTCTCAAACCTCCTAGTTTATAATGTATTCAGAAATGGAAATTAATCAGCAGTTGTTTACATCTGTGCATACCTGGCACAGGGATCTGATATGGTAACTAGCAACCAGCAGACTTTGAGACTAATCTGCAGCTCTTCCACAGAGCCTTTTCCCACTAATTCTATTCCACAGCCTCAGATCTGAGCTGTTCCCCTTGTTCTTTTTTCCCTTGACTTTGATGTATGAACATATTCTTCACTCTTGCTGCTCAAAGTCTAAAGGTATTATTCCTTTCTATTTGGATCTGTTCAAAAATTTTTGCACTTGATGTGCTTTTCTGTATTACAAAATGTGCCTCATGGATAATTTCTGATATTTTCCTCTTCTAAGATTAAAAAATGAAAGATTCAAAGGTAAAATGGTCCAATCGAAGCTCAGTTTGGTCAGGAAGATGTCTTATTGCAGTGGTTTGTCAGCTGGTTTGTGTTCATCTTTAACTTGATTCAGTTTGTGTTTGGTCATGTTATGAACTAGAAACTTGCTTGATGTTGATACGCCAGTCGATTTGAAGCCATTAGCTTGAACATACTCATGACTATTCTAAAATATGTGGGCTCTCAATGACTTCCAGGGTTTTGTAGATGGAAAGGAGTTATTTCTCCCAGACTGGAGAGACTCTAAATGAAGTGAAAACTGAAGGATTGCTTATTGTTCTCACTTGTACTTATATCAATACAGTTTCAGAGTTGTTTCAGAAAAGGCATTTGCCTCTTCAGGTTGGATTAGTTTTTTTAAATCCTTAATTTTGAAGAGTCAGTGTAAACAGATCTCCTGGTGATTTCTCATGGATATTAATTTGCAGAATGATGACAGAGATATTAATCCAGTGGGATCACTTCAAAAATTTGCTTTGACTTCTTCCTGATCTCAGTTATATTCTGATATATAGTCTCGCTCTGATAAGAGGAAAGTCAGGGTATATAAATCAAGGGGCCTCTAGCTGGCTGCTGTATGGTTGGAATGTTACCAAGCAAAAGATGTCATCTCTCTCTAAAACAAGCCACGTGTGGCAGGCTATTTTCTCTATTAACCTCTGCCAGTCTGATACAACTGTCATTAAGAACACTATAGTAATCCTTCCAATGACATTAAGATTTGGGCCTGAACTTGAAAGAATAACCTTCATAATTTCTCTAGATTTGAGCATATTATTTGTATGGCAATATGCAATTTTGAATTTAAATTTGAAAAGAAAAAATGAATAATGTAAGCTGCTAGTTTACACTGGTACATGTGTTATTTTAGGTCAGGCTTGCTGTGTATTCCACTATAATTAAAAATAACCCAGTTCCTTAACTTAGTTAATTGGATGACTCTCCTTAAATAGATATAAAATTAATATTAAATGTTTTTCTCATTGCTGTATTGAATGTTTTAGCAAATGACATTTTAAGAAGTTTTTAAACCCTCTACACTTGGCATGTTTTTAAAGCATGGAAATTCTGCTGTGATGATGTTACACACAAAAAAATTTGTCACGATCTCAAACGTCTAGTTCATATCATCCTATCATTCAGTAGTACATTCTGGATGTTTAATATACCTAGGTGTGCTAGATATTAAAGATAAAACAGTCTTGAGTTTGTAAGGAAGGTGATTAGAGACCAGGTTGTTAGACACATGGAAGTTTTCTAGGAATAGTGTTAAGACAAACACAAATTCTTCCAGTTATTCTATTTAATTGTATTATTTATATATATATATATATATGTATAAAAATTTCCCCACCTCTTTCTAAATCCATGTCACAGATTAAGATGATAGAGAGCTGGCAGGAAAATGTTGCCTCCTTAAATAGTAGACATTCTGCTTCCTCTGTGTCTGTAAGGATTGTGGGGCAAAAATACTAAAATTTTTCTTCAAGACAATACGATTCAGGGATCTTTGACAGCCTCTCATGTTCTGCAGCCACTAAATATTATCCCTTAATCATTAGGAAAGCTAGGCTGAAAAGAATTTTCATGTTACATCTTCACCATCTTCATTCAGAGGGATGATGTGTTTACATTGAGAATACTTACAGAACTTCCAGATGTATGAAGGGTGATGCATTGCTTCTTGGCTAAGAGATCACTGCTTTGAATTTCAGAGGATAGATAGAATATTAATGACACCAGAACTTCATGCTCTGTACCTCAAGTTTGGATTCACTGCTCAAGCAGTTACAGTAAACAGCATGTTGTTTAGCTGCAGGACATATACTGGTCATAGTTTTCTTGATCAGTGGTATGTTCTATGCCAAGGACAGAAGCTTTGGATCCACAGAACAGGCCTTAGTGAGGGATTTATTGTCCTCTTTGACAAGTTCTATCTCATTTCTCTTCTTCATTCAACAATTAAACATCGTCTTTTGGAGATCATGAACCTGCATCAGCTAAGTCAGCCACTGGTCTTCTGAAATCTATACCAGCTGATAAAGTCCATTAATAGAAGAGTATTTGTCACATCTGAGTTTATTCCTTCATGCCAAATAAGAATTGTTTAAACAGGGAAGATGGACTGGTTTTGATATTTGACTGCTTCATATTTTTTAATGATCAGGTAATTCTTTTTTTTTTTTCTCTTGGATCACTGAGTATTTATAACATCTAAATATAAAGCAAAAAAAAATTGCTTCCAAGTATATATATATGTATATATGTGTGAGCTTGTATTTGTGTGTATACAGTAGCTTATGCTGTTGTCACTTAAACAGACTATTCAGCTACAATATTGTAGAGTTGAAGTAAAATTGCAATGCAAGAATTAGGGGTTATTTAAAAGGTGAATGAATAATGGTGAAATGACTTAGAAGAGCATCTTAAATTCATAATGGTCATTCACATAAATAACACTTTACCATTTCCCATCTGTCATCCTCTGTGAAGATTTGTGGTACCCTTTGATCAGATGACTTGTCCTTGAAGTACAGTTAGCATTCTAGTGTGACATATCAACTGTTCTGCTGACAGAATGAGTTCAGTCAGCAAGCATCAAACACTGTATGGCACTCACCATAGGAACCGTGAATAAAATAGTTTCAACCCTAGGGCAGGGCAACCAGCACTAATAAGCATTGTACTAGGATTATGAAAGCATTAATAATTAAAAATTAATTCATTCTGGTGGCACCAATATTATTTAATTTGTCTTATCAAGAAAAGCAATGAACTGTGGTTACCTGATAATCTTGCCGAACAAGGGACCTTCCTAAACAGTGAGGTGACTAATTTCTTTTCTCCTCCCTATTTTTCTTATCCCAGTAATACCTGACCTTAGCTTAGTATTGGTCTCCTCAACTTTACATTTTTATATAGTTAAGACTTATTATAAAGGGAAGAGCTGACTAATAATGCTGATTAGTAATGTGACAAATGATTGAAATGAAAGAAAATTAACATAACAATTATATTTCTCCCAATAGAATATATGTTAGGTCATACCTGTTCAGGTTTTTGAGTCCTGATTTTTTGATGACCTGACAGTTGAAGGAAATGAATGTCTATTCCACACTCACCAGTCAGAGAATAACTCTATAGAAGCTAACCAGTCCTATCACGCGTATAAATTTGGTTGAATTTATTGACTTTGAGCTGACAGTTGTCTGGCTGTGTGCAGGCCACAACTATGCTGTGGGGCCGCTGATCTCTGCAAGTTGTCTCATAGCTTTCATGCTATCATCCACAAGTTCCTTCTGGCTCAAATATCTGAGCTGCCGTTGTATGATAATAAAGGCATGTGCACAGTGTACTCCTTACTTTTGCTTCCCACATTGGCAACAAAAAGAAAATGTAGCTGCAGCACACACTTGGAGCCAGGTAATGCTTTCACTACCTACAGTGTAGCCTTATCCTTAAAGTATGTTCAGTCCATTTACTTCTTCTAAAATAGCTTTTAGACTGATGACAACTAAAGCTGACTAAGAGGCTGACCTTGAAGAAGCCTATGCTGCTGCTTGTATGGAACAGGGAATACTCAGAACACAAAGAATTTGAGTATTTGAATACAAAGTAAGAATGATTTCATTTTAAGTAGAAAATCACTTACTCCCATAATGAACAGGAAGACTTTCATATATACCCTTCCCACAAGCATTTAAAAATGGAGATTTCTTGATTACATAGAATGCTTTGTATGAATGCAGATCATGTGTCAATGCACAAACACTTCAATGGGAGCTGTGGTGCATTTGAGATAATGGAGGCTACTGTGAATTACTGAATATTTTATTCTCCCATAACTGTTCAATCAAACACAAAATAAGAAACAATTGTTTTGATGTAGTAGTGCCAAAATCATTATTCTGTTACATGCAATTAACTTCATTTTGGTATTAGTTCCAGTTTTAATGTTGCATGATGAAGAAATAAAAATTGAGTAACGACTTATTAATAAAGTCTTATAATTTAAAAACATAATAGATGCATGTAAATAAAAATACACTCTTAAGTGTATTTATTCAACAGACCTTTACTTGTTATGCTGATACAGCTACTTAGGCTGCAAAGTCTAAATACCTGAGGATGCATTTCTGTTCTATCAAATATGAAACGGACTTACATACAATGAATATGTTCAACCCTCCAGCTCCAAGTCTGGCTAATAAATACATCTTGGATGAGTTCTACGAATATTTCCACCAGCAAACAGATCCCTTTTTTTACATGTCTGGATGACCCTGAGCAGAAAATTTGCGTGGTTTTGTGTTTGTTCTGTTTTGTTTTTAATAAAGTATACAAATTTTTAGTATAGGCTCATAAACATGTTAAGAAAATTAAATAATCTATAGATTTTATGCATTATAAGTGTAGCCACCTTAGTTCTTTGTTCCATTTTCAGAAAACAAACAGAAAAAACCCACAGTTTATGAGCTTGCTCAGTAGGGAAATGGTACACTGTTTCTACTGAGACAAGATGGTTTTAAAGAACAACAGATATATCTGTGATATTATTTTGGATATCTGGAGCCCATCCAAGTGTCCTCATAATTCCTAGATGGTATGAGACATTCTGTTGATACTGATTTTCAGTTTTTTCCTCCTCCTTACAATTTAGCAATTGAAATGAGGAAGAAGACAAAGATCTGACAGCTTCTCACAAAAATTCATTGCTGCTTTCCTAGTGGGCTCTCCCCCAAAAATCTCTAGAGAGGAAAAGGGATACACTAACTGACATGACTATGCTTAGCACCCTGTGATGCTAATCACAATTATCATCATGTCTTTGAAAGGATGGTTACAGGGCTGAAAAGGTGTTTCAATCCCCACTCAGGTACAATAGCTGCAAAATTAACAATGGATGGGAATTATTTTCCTAAATTGTAACAAATCCATTATTCATGTTATTCATCATAGTGTGATAGACTTAAGTAATGGAGTAATTTTCTGGGGAGGCAAGATATAATTTTGGCCGATTTTTTACATGACAATCTTTTTTATATGATCACTGATAGTCGAATTGCTGAAACTTCAGTTCCTCATAATCTGAAACAGTTCACATCTGGGGAAATATTCAGGAATTGAGTGACTTCTGTTTTATTAAGTAACTTTCCACGTGATTAAGAGAGAACAGAAGGTTGTTTCTACTCTTGTAGAAGGCTAATTTCATTGCAGTAATGCTGATAATACTGTTAATATTTAATGAGTGTTAAGTGTTTTAGGAATTTAGAGTGTATGTCCTTTATAGGTAATTTCATATACGTGAGCCATTCTTACTATAACAAATATAATAATACTGTATGGGTCTGATTCTGCATTCATTCATCCAAAGTTTCCATTGACTTAGTGGTGTGGGTTCAGACTCTGTGTGATATGTGTGTAAGATGAATACCTGTATAGTTTTTCAGAAGAAATCTACTTTAAAATTTACTGGTGTGACAAAATGATGAAAATTCTGTGTTAAATTGCCATAACTTTGCTGTAAAAGGCTGACTTGAAATTAAGTTGAAGTGTTTCTCTGTTGTGCTTTGATGCTGCCTGTGAATGTGTGTGTGTATTTGTTGGTGCAGAGAAAAGATGAAGTGAAGTCCTTTTAAAAGAACTTGGGAGAGAGAAAAGAATCCCTCAGCCTTTCTAGGGGTATGAAAGTAGAAAGGGCCACAATGACTGAGTTTTTCAGAATCAGAAAATTTCCTTTGTATGTCAGTCTCAAAGCAATAGATGGAGCTGAACAGTGGCAGCTCTGTCTTGAGGATACAAATTTATTAAGAAATACACTGTTGTCATCCCTCAAAGAATCACAGAAGATAATTGTATTCCTTACAATAACATTCCAAAGAGATTTCACAGTAAAATGATCATTGTTTGATCATTCTCCAGTATCTTATTACTTCATTAGACCTAATAATTTACAAGAGCCAGCCTATGTTGCCTATGACTCTACAGACAGTTTACCATTAGCTTAAACCTGTCCCTTCTCTTTTCAAATACATTTGCCTTTGGCAGGGGCCGGGCAAGGGGGAAGACAAGTATTTCTCCTATAAGGTAATAAACCAAAGTTTTGTGACAGATTCTGCTGTGCAAACTGGAAGACTGACAGATCAAGTCAAGTGAAAATATAAGAATTCGTATTGCACGGATTCAGTACCTATGATTTTGGTGCAATGGAAGCAGTAAGTTTCTCATTTGGTAACTTTGTATAAAAAAACCCTGTTCTTATGTGTGTGTCTGAACTCTGCAATGTTTTGCTTGAAGGCCTCTGTGTAGTCCTGGGTAGCAGGCCAAGCAGGTGATGCAGATAAATTGCAGGACTCTTCCTCTCAGGGCTTGGAATAACAGGTAGTTTGTTCCTAGGGTTATCCTATAAATATTTATACTTTAATAATTAATTCAGAGGAAGTTGCTGTGGAGACAATCAGTAGAAATTGATAAAGGGAAGAATTTTTAATGCAACCCATTTAAATTAAGCTCCTCCACCCCTACCACCATTAAGGAACAGAATTTCTTTCTACATCAGACGTAGTTATATTGTACTGGTTTGAAATGGCTGTGCTGCTCAGACTGTTAGGAGTTAAGTGTTGCATCTAACCTAAAAAGTGATTCTATACATCTAGAATATATTAGATATTAGAATACAGTAGAAAATAATGTAAGAGATCTCAGTAACTGATTCAAATTCATTCTCTCTTTCAAAGTTAAAATTTAATTTCATTTTTACTTTTTCTTCCCATTCTGCTTTTGAAAACAAATACTGTGAGCTTACAATGAGCAAATGAAATGCACTTTGACAAACTGTGAGTCACATGAAAGGGATTTTTATTATATTGCACATGAAAATTCTTAATAGTTTTTTCATCAAGAATACTAAAGTGACAACTGTGACTCAACCATAAAAGCAGCAGTAAAGAGAATACAAGGAAAAAACCACTAATGATAGGTGCAAAATGCTCTTTTAGGTTGCTGGAAATAACTTTTCCACTTACTCCTTTTTAAAATAGCTCATCTGTTGGAAAGAACAATTTTAGTATCCAACCTTTAAGCTGATGCTTTTTTTGACATAGGAGCAATCCATTGAATGGATTAATTTAATTTAGGGCCGTTAATTGTTTAAGGGTCAGTCTCATTTTATGGTCTAGAATATTATTTTTTGCATTCTAAAACATACTGTCATTGACTTTAATCAAGAGGAATTTATTTTAGTGTCAATTAATCCAGTTGACTTAAATTGCTTATGGTGGATTAACATATGGACTCCTTAAATTATTTTACTTCCTTTATGACGTTATTTCCTAATTTGTCCTTGGGAAAAGTTGGAGAATAGATTCTAATATCTAAAAAATGCTTTGGATTCCTAGTGTGCTCCAGCAGTTGCACTGTGGACTGTCTTGCAAACTGTAAAACATGACTCATCAGGCACTCTTTGTTTTGTTTGCTTCTTCAACAAAACCTGAGAAATAAAAAAAAACTTTGGTATTCAGAAGCTTAGTGAATATGACATTAAAATCACTGTTTATATGTAGAGATAAACACAGTGAAGTTTCTGTTTTATGCAGTAAAGCAATGAAGAACCTGGAGTTATCTCTATTGCATCAGTAACCTGAACTAACATCAGATTTGTTTCTTTATGCATAACAGTACAGTTATATTTACTAGGCTGGAGAACAGCTGCTATGGTGTTCGTTATAACTGACTATTCAAATCTCAATGAGTCTTCCAAATGGTAACTGACTTCATAAATCACGTGTATTACTGGAGCTGGTGACTTCAGCATTTTTCTGTGGTTTTGCTTCAAGTCTTGAACTACAGCTGAAGTATACGATTATATTAATAACTACATAATATAACATATATTAATACATATATAATATTAATGATATATTAATATACAGTCATAAGTAATGCTGTTTATACTTCAGACTACAAAAATACAGCTAAAACAAACTAAAGAAGATCATATCATGTCTCAGCTTGTCACTTAGTACCATCGATTGTTGTAAAATAAAGTGTTATTTCTGGAGATGAAAATATATCCTAAAAGGTTTCATTGACCAATACTTAGCAAATATCAAGATAATGCATATTTTTAATGTATTTTTATTATCATTATTCTTTTGATGAAAACTAAATTTCCTTGAAATATATAATGATTTTACTTCAATGTGTTTGTGTAGAAATGTGGTTTTCTGGGGCTCTGTCCCAAATCTTTCATACTCCACAAGTTTCAGGTTAATAATCCTGAGGTTTTAGACTTTAATTGAAGTTCTTCAGAATGAAACAGCCTGCTTGAAAGCTTTAATAAAATCACTAATTTATAAGATAAATACTGTCAGTATGTCCTTTTTATAAAAAAGTACTTTAAGCGAGATTCCACTTGATGTCAAAGTGGAAGTTCTGTACAGAACCAAAAAAAAAAAAAAGAAATAAATGTGGTTTGACTATTTCTTTTACTACCTTCATATGACAGGTGCTTGTGTACAGCTTAAGGGACAGACCCTGTGCATCCTTACACAGGTAGTTTCCTTTCATGGAAGAATTCCTTTTCGAGCCACTGGAGCTACCAACTTGAATGACAGCTGTTTTGTCTTTAAAGTAAAAAGTTTTCCATGTCTGAAATATGTTTGCAAACAGGGTGAGCTGAAAAATATCTTTATCCCATGATTATCTTAGGGAAGATTAAATTAAAGGTTCTGATATGCTGACTTTGAGTACAGGAATAATGAGATAAACAGTGTCAGGCATGAACTTCGTATTTGGATGCACTCCTGAGAATGGCAAAATTGAATGTTAGAGCCTGCACAGATAAAGCACTTGGCCTGTGATTTGGCTACAGAGGACTACGTAAATGAATTTTGTGAGATGGCATAATCCAGTTATTAGTAGGTGAATAAAATTACTTAATTATTTTTTTTACCCTTCCATTTGCCTTAAAGACGGACTTAATTGTATTTGCATCAGGATTGAAAAGAATCATAAGTCATAGAATGGTTTAGGTTATAAGGGACCTTAAAGATCATCTAGTTCCATCCCCACTGCCATGGGCAAGGACATCTTCCACCAGCCCAGGTTGCTCAAAGCTCCATCCAGCCTGGCCTTGGACACTGCCAGGGATGGGGCACCCACAGCTGCTCTGGGCAACCTGTGCCAGTGTCTCACCACCCTCACAGTGAAGAATTTCTTCCTAATATCTAATCTAAATCCACCTTCTTTCAGTTCAAAGCCATCCCCCCTTGTCCTATCACTACATGCCCTTGTAGTGTAGCAGAGACCTTTTAGTCCCTCTCCATCTTTCTTGTAGGCCCCCTTGAGATAGTGGAAGACTGCTATAAGCTCTCCCAAGAACATTGGCCTATCTAAATATTACATGGCCAATGATACCCTGGCAGATCTATCATTGTCTGATAACTAGCCTACAAAAATATTTAAGTAGAGGTACAGCAGAACTTGTGGCCAGACCTCTGATCTGCTGACTGACAGTCCTGTAGCAGAAAATAATTACATTATGTAAGCACAGAATAAAGTACAAACACTGCTCAGTCTGTTTTTATCTTTACCCTTAACGTAAGAGTAGGAAGAGAAATTATGTCCTGTCTCACAAAGCTTCTGATAAATATCTACAAAACCTGAAATTAGAAGTTTTAAAGAACTGTATGTGGTAGAGGACAAGGGACTGAAGACAAGACAGAAAGGAAAAAAAGGAAAATATTGGTTTGTACAGATGCAAACATTGCTGTAATAAGATTCTACACCATGATATATTGGACTGTCTTTGGTTTGTATCTGTGTGGACAGCTGCAGAAACTGAGTTCCAGCTGCCCCCACTTTAAGCAGCCTGAATGAAAGGCATTTACAGTCTTAAAGACACCTACATTGCTGTGCTTGGAGTAATAGCTTTGTTGTAACTATTCTGAAACATAGAGTGCATGTCTGAGCTCTGTAGAGCTATTCCAATCTATGCAAATGATATATGTTGGACTGTGTACAGTATCCCCTTTTAGTAGTATTTGAGACTGAAAAGCTGGTTTATGTAAATCCTTCATTACTATTTATTTTGTACATGCATCTTTTCATTTTCTTTTTTTTTGTAATTCTTCAGAGCTTATGTAAGACAGTGCATGTTTATTGAGTTACCGTTTAGATAAATCTAATATAGAAAATATTTTGTATACCACAACACTGTTCAACCTCTTCAGAAAGCTTTCAGATGCTCAAGGAATAGTCATTCTTTTTTAATCAAGAGATAATTCCAGAATACCATTCCAATTCTAATAAGTTGTACAAATTAATTATTGTCTTTTCCCTGTGGTAGGATCTGTGGGGTTGGTTGTGGTTGGTTTGGGTTTTTTTTTTTTTTCAATGATCTCCCATTACTGTAGCTGTCACTTTTGCTTCTTTACCCAAGCATGCAGCTGAGTGTTACTGTTTCATGGGCCGTGACTTTTACCTGTGGTTAGAAAATGCAAAATCTTCCAGTGTAGAGAATATTATATGACCAAACATGGGTCTATGGCAACTTGATTTGTAACAGTGAAAGAATAATGTAAAGGTACCAAAAGTAAGGGTGTCTGAGGTAGATACCCTGTTTTGCAGTGAAGGAAGAATAAGTGTGTTTCCAGTGATATAGTATGCACTTCAAACTGCATATTTTAAAACCAAACGTTGCTTTTGGTTTTATCAATTTTCTTTATTACTTTCAGCTATTTCTAATTAAAGCTTGATTTTATTTAACTGCAATTCAAGAATTAGTTCTAAGTACTCAATTTGTTAATTACCAAATCTGGTCAACCTTAATATGAAGATGTGATATATTTACACTACTTCTTTGGGTAACATAGATATTTTGTGTTAGATTTTTCATGCAGTCCTGATATAAGTACTGTAACAATAGGGAAATATATACCCAAGGTAAAATAAACTGAGACACAGTGAGTACTTAACCAAAATTATCCGAGGTGAGCGTGACAAATACAGTCCTTTCCTGCTTCTTAACTATATGTAAGGTGTCATTAAAAGTCTAGTATTCCCCTCCAAAAATTTTTAATAAAACACGTAGTGAAATCTATTCTCCACATTTATCTTTTTTTCCTTCTTTCTCACTGTATGAAATGCCCTATAGTTTGGTTTTGTTGGCTGCTTTTGTAGCTTTCTAGGTGTAAACAATGTGCAGGAAAGGAGGACTGAGGCTGGGACCCCTGGACAGGCTTTCTGCCAGAGCTGGTGGTGTAGATAGACCTGCTGGCTTCACTTGCATTTCTAAGGGAGGTTTGTATTCAAGCTGCATGCTGTAGCCTGGAAACCACAGAGCTTCATTCCTTGCCAAGCTGACACAATATTTTGTGATCCAGTTATGATGAAACTAAATAATCTCCTCAAAGTGTGTCATTCTAAATCAAAAAAGATAAATTTGGCTGTTCCCTATAATTGTAGCTTTTTAGCTCTGATACTTTTCTTGGCCTCGATAAAATCGAGGTATTGTTTCCATTTAAAAAAAGCTTGAAAGTGGGCTGCCAATGTCCTCCTTTGTCTGACAAAATGAAGTGTCCTTGAAAGTATTTTCATTAGTGATCGTCCTTTCTTCCCCTTCATGAATTTAAACAAGCTGATACCCTACTAAGTTCTGCTGTCAATAGGGATTAGAACAGCTCCCAGATTCCACATCTTCACTTAAATCCTCCTGCAGCCGAAACGTTTGCCACAACTTTTACCAGACATCAGGAGAAAATCCAGAGCCCGTATTCAACTTTCAATAACACACAAAAATGAAGAGTGAGACCAATTCTATAGATCATTAACTCCTTTTACTGCACTCAGCTTCCACCGGATTGTTTTGTAGAAGGTTTTGTGACAGAGGGTGTCAGATGCTGGAACTTCTCTTCCCAACTCCCTTAATCTTTCTGAGTAGCTATGGGCAAGTGATCACCATTTGCAGAGAAATAACATCTTGAAATTTTGTCTCTGGCCTGACTCATTACAAAACCATTCTACTTGTGTCTCCCATTGACTTGGCACACCTACTGTTGTTATTTTGTAAGCTGTGCAGTTTAGCATATAAATAGAAAATACTTTTCCAATGTACCATTGTTCATTAATGAGCCAATTAATCATTAAACTGCTTTCCTCCCCTTAGTAAAATACAGGAGCATTGAGATATCTACCTCTGGCTTTGTTGGGAGCTGCCCCAGATATGTTCATAACGTTTTACTTGCAACTTGCTTTACAGCTTATAGTGCAATATGACATTGCTACATTTTGCTTTATTAGTCCACTAATCTGGCAGTTGTCAAGCATGATTCACACCATTTCTTGGCAGTTGGACAGTAGATAGGTATATCAGCAAGGCTTCATTTGCTGTTCTCAAATCTGCCACAGTGCATATGTTATGTACTGTGGAGTATTACAGATAACAGAACTCTTCAATGAGCTCAGGTTTCATGCCTCATGTAGCTGTTCATCCCTCTGAATTGTTATTAAACTTTGGAGTTTTGCTGTAGGCTTCCCTGGGTTTAATTATGTATTTAACGATCTGTGTCATAAACAAGATTCCCAGCATGTCCTCAGGGTAATGAAATGGCTCACACAAAAGGGATCCCACTGAAGATGGGTTGATTCTAGTAGTCTGCCTCTGGGCCAACAGCATGCAAAAACATGATGATTTTCCAACTCTGTTAACAACAGTCCTGAGCTCTCAAAACTATTTACTTCTCTTGGGGGGTATTATGATCTGTTTCTAACCTAGTTAACTGAAGATAAAGAGGAATTGGGATGAAGACTTCAGGTGGCCGAGATACATGCATTACAGAAAGCTGGGGCTTGCTCCAAAGAAATGCTAACTTGGTGATAACTTTCAGTCCTTCTCCTCATGTCTCTCTACTTTCCCTACTGCCACCTCCTGAAGCACAGAAGGTGCTGGCACGTCCTTGGTTTGCGGATGTTTCATGGTGAGGGCAGCGAGCAGGGTGCCAGGTGCAACGGGGCCTGCGGGCAGCCCGTCTCCCTTGGCGGGAGCTGCCCAGGCACAGTGAGGAGGGCCGGGCCCTCGGCCGGGTGGGCAGCAGCCCAAGCAGGTATGGGGGAAGCCTGTGCACCCTGATGGAAGAGGGAGGTTTTGGCAGGAGCCCAGAAGAGCCTCTGTGGTTCCAGAAGCTTCCCCGAGTCTGGGCTAGGGGCCAGCCTGACTGGTGGACAGGAACATGAGCACCTCAGATCTATAGATCCAACAGGATCTTGAAACCTTTTATTTATCTGGGCTCATATGTTGCATCTGATGGATCTTATTCTCATTTGCTGCTTTATGTTCTGTTAAAACATAGCTTTAGTGGTATAGAGCCTACAGGTGCTTTTTCTTTGTGATTTGAAGTTTTCCTTAAGGAGGTGAGCAGAGGTACTGGGTGCCTGGTGATACCATCATGAGGACAGAGTGCCAAAATATTCTTTCTTCCTTCTCTGCAATAACGATGATGATAATAGAGCTCCTTGCTTCTATGATTTGAGGTCTCTTATCTAAAAAAATATATCTATCTGTGAAGTAGTCAGTCCGTTACCTGACAAAAGTCTCTTTTGATCAATTTATTTTTTTATGAGAAAATAGTTATTCTGGGGCAGGCTGTCTATCTTTTAATTAGCAGGAGAAAAACATCAAAGGTTTTGGACTACATCCAGTGCAGAATAAGTGTATTTGAAATCTCAGAGATTTTAGCAATGAAACTGCTTCAGTCCAAAGGGAAATTCATGGCCAAATGAACATTTGGACTGAGGAACTGCACTAACTCCCCAGGAGGGCTCCAGGGGGAGAGGAAGACTTCTGAGAAGGAATGATGGTGTGAGTTAGAGCATATATCCTTCCCACAGCAGAAGTCTTGCCTGAGGAGCTGAACTTCAAAGACATTGCAGATAGCTTTCCATGTCAGGCAGTGGCCGAGAAAAAGTCCTGAGAGGAAGCTAAAAGAAAATAATCTTTTCCAGGGGTGGGAGAGTCAATGGAAGCTCCAACTCAACTGAGTGTGTTTTTAATTGTTTGTAAAGAATAACTTACATAATGATAAAATTGATTTTGTGTCACTTTTTTCGTCTTCTGGTGCCTCAGGCAGTAGATTCTCAGACTGTAACAAAATCCCATATACTTTTCTGGGAACTAGTAACTAGAGCTGCACAAATGATGGTGAGGTGGGACATCTTGATTATTTTGAAAAAAAAGGCAATCTCATAACTTAAATTATTTGAATATTAAAAAAAAAAAATATCCTGTAAATGGCCCCATGAATATTGACTTAGCAGCTCAGTTTAATAATAGTAAGTGATTTAGGCAAAAGTTTAAAAGTTGATAGGAAACAGCTAATGGAATCAGCAAGCAGAGAGGAGTTTGTGGGAAAGGTAAACAACATTTAGTTAATTTGTATCAAGCCGCTATCCATCATTTATCAGCAGTCCTGGCTAACCAGAGAGGTCCCAGAAGACGGGAGGTAGCCAGGGTGACACCCATCTACAAGAAGGGCAGGAAGGAT
>JAVJGJ010000034.1:11685448-11698667 GCA_035590215.1 Microhierax caerulescens | reverse complement strand
CCAGAAGACGGGAGGTACCCAGGGTGACACCCATCTACAAGAAGGGCAGGAAGGATCATCCAGGGAACTACAGGCCTGTCAGCCTGACCTCAGTACTGGGGAAGGTTCTGGAGCAGATCATCCTGAGTGCCATCATACGGCACGTGCAGGACAACCGGGGGATCAGGCCCAGCCAGCGTGGGGATATGGAATGATATGGGGTCCTGCATGATGAACCTGATCTCCTTCTGTGACAAGGTGACCAGCCTAGTGGATGAGGGAAGGGCTGTGGATGTTGTCTGTCTGGACCTTAGTAAAGACTTTGGCACCAAATCCCACAGCATCTCCTGGAGAAACTGGCTGCTCTCTACAACTACCTGAAATGAGGTTGTAGGCAGGTGGGGGGGTCAATCTCTTCTCCCAGGTAATAAGCGGTAGAGCAAGAGTAAACTACCTCAAGCTGCACTGGGCGGCTGGGGGGTTTAGATTGGATGTTAGGAAAACCTTCCTTACTGAAAGGCTGATGAGACATTGGAACAAGCTGCCCAAGGAGGTGATGGAATCCCCATCCCTGGAGATGTTTAAAAAATGCATAGGTGCAGTGCTTAAGGACATGGTTTAGTGGTGGACACGGCAATGCTGGATTAATGGTTGGACTTGATGACCTTAAAGGTTTTTTCCAACCTAGATGATTCTATGAATAAGATAAGGACTGGTGATACATACTGATTCAACAGTAACAATGATCAGAGAGTGATGGAAGCAAGAAAAATGAGATATTACACAAATCCCAGGAAGCATTTATGATTTTTTTTTTTAGAAATAAAAGCATGTCTAGAAGAATTACTAGAAGAGAACAGTTCTTCTAAGATTCACCAGTAGCATTAGAATTGGTGAGTTCAGATAGGGGCTTGAGGACATGCCTGTGTGGACATTTACAACTCACAACAGACAAGGTTGGGTTTTTTTGTTTGTATTAATCATTTTGTCACACAATGGGAATAAGAAAAGAGTCAGTTGATTATAAGAGAAGGGGCTTGTTTTGTTAAGGAATAAAAAGACTGAAAGAGGCAGAAAAAGGGAATTGAGAGAAAATAGCTAACTTCTCAAACAAGTGGGTTAACTCCTCAAGCAAGTGGGTTACCCCCTCATAGGAATCAATTATGAGAGTGGAAGTGTATCTATTCTATATAGGAAGGGTGAAAGCCTGCAGAGATGCAGAGGCTTTAAAAGTTTGCACGCTCCATTGAACTTTATGGTAAGAATATATGCAAACTTGATAATAAAAAACCCTATGTATTTCTTGGTGTAGATTGCTAAGTCCCAGCTGCAGCATGATTTCATGTCTGTATCCTGACTGATGTAACTATTGAGCAAAAGTTCCATCTGATCTGCAGCACTGGTTCTTGTTTAGAATCAGTTTGTGCAATATGGGGGTTTAAAGTCTGACCCAACCCCCTCCAGAATAAGCAGGAGGTAATGAAGTGCTTCGGTACATACCCACCCTTCTGTACTATCAGGCACTGTAGAACAATGTACATGTTTACTAAGAGTGGTTTCACTGTTTAACATCTATTACACTAAATAGAGTCATGAAGGAATATCAATAGTGCTATCCTAAGGAGGAGAATTCAGAAGTCTTATTTGCATTTGGAAGATCTGGAATTGAATGACTTCAAACGTTCTTACTTGACACAGAGCATATTTTATAACACATCAACACCACCACAAGCACTGCAGAACTGTGGGAAGCACTGATGCACAGGAGCTTACAGTGACCTGCAGTTGCAGTGGCTGTTGTGCCACTTCCAGTTGCTTATGAAAAGTTTAAGAAAAGCAGTTTTGGTTTAGCTTCTGCTGCATCAAAAAATGTAATCAGCCATGGCATTGCACGAAGTAGACTGATAAGAAGTGACAAAACAGTCTGTCATGTCAGGAATTTAAAAGGGAATCACTCTCTATCCTCTCTTATTCCACCCCTGTTAAATATATATATTTAATTTTGAAGACATCTTTGATCACTCACATTTTGTTAAGATGTACAGGAGTGTGCAGTGTAATGTTATGATTGGGTCTTTATGCAAATTGCAATCACAGGAATGTACATGGAATATTTTTTGTGAAGTAAATGACTTTGCTATGCCTTTATCCCTTGCTATAGATGCTTTTTATTTGTCTTCCTTTATACCAGCTTTCTGTCTTGAATAAATGACAGTTTGCTTTGAGAAGCTAAAATGGAGATAAAAGTTTGACTGAGTGGGTTGCTGCCTGTTAATTTAGAACAATTCATTAGCCAGGAGGAAAGGAAGAACGTATAAAGCAGTCCCTGATACTTGGAAACTCACTAAGTGTGTTTGTATGCAGAAAATCTGTTAGGAGAAAATAAGAGTAAATTTTAATTTATTCTAAGTAGTGCTCTTTGTTATGTCAGGAATTACAAGAACCTGTATTTTGTTTTAGCTTTTTAACAGATTACTCTGCATTTTCTGGTATATTTTTTTTGCCACAAGCTTACTAGGTTTTTGCTCTTGTCTCGCCATTCTCTTTGAGTGCCACTTAAATGCAGCCCTAAGCCTAGTAGCTTTATAAAGGCATGACTCGTGTACTGCGAGACTAGCTTTTACCATTTAGAAACACTGGGTTGGTGGCACTAAGGAGGCAATGACATTTGCTGAGTACACACCCACCAGTCTTCTCTTAAACCAAGCCATCAAAACCAATGTTTGAAATTAACATCAAGCCAGAATTTATTAATTAAATAAGTTTTCCTGTGTAAAGGTATCATTGAGCCTTGTAAAACTAACTGCAAGGCTGCTTGTGGTGGGATTCGTTTGTTAAATATTATTAATATAATTAAATATGGTTAAAATGTACACTAAAAGCTAACTGTAGGGACACAGCTAATAACCAGCAGAGAAGCAAGGATTTCTCTTGTGCAAGTCACCTCTGTTGGAGGTGCACACTGAAAAAGTCCAGCTCACAGGCTGTAGGTATTGCCTGTTTCCCTGTGTTGACTGTGAGTCTGGATTCTTAGGTCAGATGTAGATATTTCTACTATATATGTCTAAAGCTAGTGAGGTGAAATTCACTGTCCATGTATGCAGGAATAACAGGATCAGTAGATCTGGTTTGCCCAGATACTGTTTTCATTCTGTACTTATGGAAATGTTTTTGCTGGTATTTAGAGGTGGCCTTGTTCACCTGGGGACACTATGAACAAAACAGCTGTTCTTGTAGATTGTTGTGCTCATTTACCAAGCAACCCTCTGTTGAGAATCAGTCCATTGTTTAACTTTTTTTTTTGTGCTAATAGGTACAGAAAGGGAGAATTGACATCTGAAGAACAGCAGTAGGATTGTAGCCAGCAGAGTTCTTATTCTGGAGACGCTTGTGTAGGAAAGCATTGATTCGATACTCGGAACTCTGCTAGGAGAGAAGCTAAGGAATTTATGTTGTAGTTGGTTAAGGATGTAAGGAAAGCCTGAAGATCAATTCCAATTATCAACATAATTCTAGCTTCTGTGCTACTTCTGACCCCCCTGCTCCAATTTGTAAAGCAGTATTGTGTAGAATATACCCTTGCGTCTTTATTTATGGACTTTTGATACAAACTGTTAACATATCTTATTTAGTTGTTTGGATCTGGTTGTCTTCAATCTGCTGTTGTTTTCTTAGAAGGATGTTTCTTCTAGCTAATTATATTCTCATTTTATGAGAGAACACATGGGTAAGACCAGATCAGGAGTACTGCATCCAAGCTAAAACATCTCCACCCGGTAGTGACATATTTTGTTGAAAGTAGTCAAGCAAAACCTGAGAACTGAGCCTTTATTAATGTTATAGGGACTCTGACCATGCTCCAAGAAACAAAACAGCATTAAAAAAAGGCCCAGGCAAATCTCCAAGGTTTCAAATTTCTGTGTGCCAGTCATACACCTATGGGCATTTGATGAATGAGAGAAAGTGGACAAATTCCCAAAGGCAGACATTGGGGGGTGGGGGCAGCAGGGTGAAAGCTGTTAGTAAGGCTTTAGTATTAAACTGTTTTATCTCTGCATAGCAAATAGAGAAACGAGGTGTTATCCTACAAGGGTGCAGAGATGCAGTGTTAATGCAGAGGCAGAATTGGAACTGTCACAGATGCAGAAAAATACCAGATGTTCTGGTAAAAGGCAGACTGTTACACTTTTTGGACTAGAATGATTACATTCATTTACCTTTGTGTGTAATGGGGACATGTTGCCTGATTGTGTTACTAAAAAGCATGACAAAGAAGTCACTACAAAATTCCACTATCAGCTAAATAACTTGCTGGTGGTGCTGCAGGTTCACAGTGGGAGGATAAAACATTGCCTTAGATCTAAGATTGCCTTTCAGTGATGAATAAACTGAGCTGGAGATGCCTTCCAGAGTATATAAGGTAGAACTCAAAGATGGTATACATCAGCTTGATACACTACATTTGTGTCTTTAAATAAGGCATTTTACTCAATCACTGCAGTAAACAGCATAGGGTGTTACAAGCGGTAAAATAATTCAAATTTGAAAGCTAGCCACAGCAAATGACAGGATATTTTCTGTCTTGATATCAAGAGATGTATAATCTGTGACTGCATTATAGGTCGTAGTGTAAAGTGGATAATGCCAGTAGCTTTAAGAGCTCACATCATGGAGAAATGTGTTTCACAGCTGGTCAGGATTAAGCCGAGTCAGGAAGAATATCTTATGGCTAGCTGTGAATCCCTAAGGGCATGCGTAAAGCAGTATGAGCCATGTAAAAATTATGGACTGATAGTAGAAAGAGATCGTCCGATCCCATAAATTTCTGTCCTAAGTCTGACTCCAATCTTTTCCCCTTTTGTTCTCTTTTAATGATGGAATCTATGTTTCGGAACATTACTTTACCCATTTTGGGAAGATGAATTGTCACTCAGACAAGTGCTATGATTAGAAAACTAGAAGTGTGTATTGCAGCATAAAAGGTAGCTGACACTGACTATTTAGACAATGAGCTACAGTTTGCTGAAACAGAATTCAAATGATTCAGTACTAACAAGGTGGTAAGATGACTTTTTCTGAGTGCCCACAAAACAATGGGAAGAGAGATTGTCAACAAAAGCCATCGGACAGCTGATGGAGATGGCAAAATAGAAAGCAAGCCTTATTGTCTTGTTGAACCACCCCTTCTGTTCTCAGGTCTCAGAGATTTAAGAGTCTGGAGAACACTAAAACCTAATACACAGGTGCATGAATGAAGCCAACTCAGACAAGCAGCCTGATTTAGGCTGGATCCCTGGCCATTGAAGATGGGAGAGAAAGATTAGGTTGAATATTTAAGTTGGGACACAAAACAGTAACAAAGGTTATGTACAGGAAGATGTAGATCAGATCATAAAAGGTACCTGTCAACTCAGGACTGCAAGGGAGATGAAAAGGAGGACAGTTGTGAAGTACTGTTGGACAGCTGACACACCCCAACAGATAAACCTGATGCCAGGACCAGAATAAGTCTTAGCCCTCAGCTGATTTGAAACAAAACTGATTATATTTGAAGCCAGACTCACATAAGCAGCAGTGACTGATTCTAAAACACTGTGTTCTAGAGACTGTGATGCCTATCAAGCCAAACTAAGGGTTATACAGTTCAAATATACATTGTAATAATCTCTTAGAATCCCTAAACCAGTGAATTGTCTTTTTAAGTAGCTGCCATTTACTTTGTTGAAAGATGGAGGGACCCTAAAAGTTAGAAAAGGGAAGAGTATGGAGAACCAATCAGGAAATTTGTTGGTATGCATGTTGTTTAGCCATAGCTACACTTTTTCAGTTGGTTGTTTCTGTAATGTGCTTACAGTAAAATTTTATATGCAAGAGGTTCTTCCTCATTGTGACTACCGGCAAAGGTAAGAAAAGAGTTACTTTGAGCTGTTTTTTGGGAGAGTTTCAGTAACCCAGCCTGCAACTGTGCCTCTGGCCTATATGTGTGCATTTTAAAAAGACTTAGCCATGCTCCTTGTGTTTGTAGGGGAGAAAGATCTTTGATACTACTCTGAAGTATTCCTTTGCACTTAATATATAATATAGTGTATATTTAAATGTACACATAATGTCATTTGCAAGTTCTAATCAAGAATGTAAATTCTAGGTAAATGTGAAGTCAGATGTCATTTGAATGCTTAATGGGATTCCTATTTATGACATCGTAATATTGAACTTTAAATAATAGAGTTGAAGAGAGCAATATTTGTTTTAGTAAACAGAAGAAAATTGTCAACAGTTACAGAAACATAGGGAAGACATCACAGGTTGTTTGTATGCACTCGTATATATATGTCACGGACATTTAATTGCTCTGGAAATACAGTGTCATTGAACTAGAAAGTAAAGGTATGGTCTTCTGATGCCAATACGGGTCAGGTAACACCACTGACAGCTTGTGATATTGAAAATTTAGTAGTGCATAAGAGTATATAATGATTTTTTTTTTTCTTCTTCCGAATTTATCCATTTTCTGTTCTTTGTTTTCAGGGCATTAGAAGAGAAAATGTGACAGAAAACAAGGGAAGAGGAGGACTGGTAAGATGGTGGGTGTTTTTTCATCTTTCAGTGTTTCACATATGTATGTGAAATACATGTATGTATATATGAAATGCTGTGTACAGATATATAAAAATATTGAGTTTATAAGTGGTATTAGAATAGATTTCTGATCTCATGCCAGTAAAAAAAAGCACAGTTAGCCTATGACAAACTTTGACTCATGTAAATGAGAATACAATCTTACACAGCTGAGTTTTAGTTCATTCAAGTTTTGGCTGTCACTCTGAATTTGTAGTTTTGAAAAAAACTGACAGATTCACCACCAACAACAACAACCCCCCTCCCACCCCCCCACCCCCCCTTATCTTAATAAGGGACATTGGTTTTGATTCATTTGGTAATACAGATTACATAGTGGAAATATAACCATTTTGCCATTACTTTATTGTTCCAGTGTTCAGTTTAGAATAAAGATGATCACTTCAATAAACAGGACTAAAGTGATTGTTCAGTTCTCCTTTTCCAGGCCTGGTGTTAAGTACTGTTTCCCCATTTGAAGCAAAGACATGTTTATGTTCTACAGTACCATTAGATTCAATTTATTAATAGATAGATTTCAATATTATTTACATATTTCATAAAGCTAATCAATGCCACAAACATTTTAGTCTGGAGAGAGGAGGAAAATTATTATTTATTTTTAATAAAAAAGAATGTCTATCTTGCTATGTCTATTTGTATGAACATGTATATTTTCCAAACCATTTGGGAAAGCTGAAAATTGTTTCTACTTAAGCTGTTGAAAGGTGTTTGTTTTTTGTTTTTTTTTTTAAATATTTGGGTATTTTCAAGATATCCTTAAAGGGGAACTGTGAATTACATTTTGCATCTTTTCTTTAAATTTGATCTCTTTATAACTGTAATGTGAGTTAACAAGTTGTGTTTTGCAACAACTTCCAGCCATTTTTGTGTAGAAGAATGGATGTGTGTTTATAAGAATTTTTAACAAACTGAAACTGAACAGGTTCTTGTTCTTTAAATAGTCTGGTTACATTATTAGAGCTATTTTTAAAAGTTTCCAAATTTGACTCATTCATTACCTCTTAAGCACAATATGGAATTTAATTTTTAACTGTGTTTTATTAGGAGATAAAAATGAGATCCTAATATTTTTTTAGCAGGTATCAAAGCAGTTTCTGGACATCTTACAAACCCTTGGTGTGGATAGGCTGAACACCACCTGTGCAAGGACACAGGCAAGCATAGTAAAAGTAGTCCTCAGAGGAAAAGCACTATGTCTCGTGCTAAGTCGAGGGTTTTCAATTCTCTTGGCTGTATCCTGTAAGAGCCCTGCTAAACTCACTGCAACATGATTCTTTTGGTGTTGCAGAAAGGATCTGTGTCTGATGATTCATTTTTAAGCGCCAGTTAAACAAATCAATGAAATGTGAAATTCTTGAGACTCATTCAGTCCCATGGAGAGAGGGAAATGATGCTTCTATCCTGACTGCATGACTGTATTATCCTCTGATAACTGGCTTTTTGGCTAGGTAATAATTTTTTTTTCCCCCACTCACTCTCCGCACAGTCTGACTTTCTGAAAGTGTAGCAGCAGCGCAGGACATAAAATGTAGGGGGAAAAAAAAAAGCTGTAAAATAAAAATCATGGAGTGCTAGAAAAATAGTTTAGAAGTAGTAACATGAGAAACAATGTAAAGTCAAGAAAGTGCATGCTTGAGTTCTGATGCTTGTAATGTTGCTCAAGTGAGGAACTTTACTTGGCAAACTTGTTCGGTTTCCAAGGTGGTTGCCTCTAGGTTTTAGAGTCATCGAAGAAGTGTTTGGTGCAGTCTTCATATCTTTGCATTCTCTGAGATTTCTGCAGTCCAAGTTCTTTAGGACTGATTTAATGAAATGAAAAATAAAATGCAAGTTTTTCTTACTTCCATAAGCGTGTAAGGGTATTGCAATGCCTTTGCAATAGGTAGCTGCTGATGCTCATTTATCCAATTAAAAGCTACATTTTACACCTATCTTTAGGACATAGAGGTAGAGAAAGGTACCTTTTCTTGCATTTTAGTCACATATATTATAAAACTTTGCTCTTTGTGTGGTGTTTTGGTTTTTTTTTTGTTTGTTTGTTTTGTCTTGTTTTCCGTAAAGATACTGATGAAAACATCTGTGCTTTTTTTACATTTGACTCTGAGGGGAAAAAATGAAGGGGAAAAAAGTAATGTTGTTTAATTCTTTGGTTTTGTGTATTGGTGTTTGAAAATGCTCATGTACAACTAAGAATCCAATCAATTGTAGTAACCGTTTTTTTTCTTTGAGTTTGCAAATGGATGAATTATTACAGCTGTTTACCTTAACTCCTGATACCATTCATTGTAAAGGTTGTATGTATTCTATTATGCATTTACTAAGTTATCGTGATGGATTTTTTTCAAATATTTTAAATGCCTTCTAGCATTATACAGAGTTCATAAATACTGTGCTTTATAATCTGTCCTAGAAGGAAACAACAGATTGTTGTTCAGCTGAAAAGTTATATGTATTCTGTATTAATAAAATACCTTCTTTAAATTCAAAAGATAACAAGCAGCCGTTGGAGCCAAATTCTGACAAGAATTCAATAATTTTTCTCTATCTCATCCGATGTCCAATGCAGTGCACATATAGCATGAGTGCAATGTCTTGCACTATGTTTTTGTATGCATCCTATAGTTCCATACCAATGTGTTTACCTCAGTGCCACTTAATAAAATCAGGACATGCTATTTTTTCCATTTCTAAAATAAAGTAACAGTGCTTGCAGTTGCTGGAATGGGCAGTTAAGAAACATTTCTAGCTTAACCAGATAATATGAAGTCTCATTATTTTATTATAAAGGCTTTGCATCTTTTCCATCTTTGTCTTAAGCATTGATAAGTGACCTTGTTTTACTGAAAGGAATAACTGATCTCCTTAGAGTAAAAGAAGCTAACCTAGCCTCAAGTGTAATGTTAAAATCCATCAGGAATACTCAGGTGAACGAACACACACAAGGGAAGTGTTTCCAGGAAACAGGAATTTGCTGTTTACTACTAAAGTGTATTATAAATCAAAAGAAAAGCAAACAGCAGAAAAACTGTCAAGTTTTGTCATGGTTCTGTGATACTTCTCTTCACACTTTGTTTTCTGTCATCCACCAAGTTCATGAGAATCTTAGTTTTCATTTTCAGTGAAATTGTTTCTGACCATTGTTTGGAGAAATGCTTGAAGACATGAAGCAAGGGCACTTAATGGCCTTAGAACAGTAGGAGGCAGGGAAGAAACTTTACAGTTTTTCTTCTGATGAAGTCTTCTGGCTTTTAAGGCAATATAGGGATTTTTGCAGGGCTCTGATTTAGAGTTTTAAAATATTAAATATTAATGTAACATTAATTATTACTAATAAACATTATATATATTAAAAAAAAACCCACTAAAAATATGTTGGACACATATTTAAGCATATTCTGGGAAAAAACATGGGGGGGGGTATGAAGCTGTGACAAGAAGTATGCAGCTCTATCCTGGCTATTTTTGTCTGCCTGTGGGAACATCACCTTTTAAAAAGCAGCAGTGATTTTGTACATCATGCAAAAATACACCCATTATTTTAAAAGTAATTGAGTGTGCACATAGGATTCTTGTGCTGTTCAGTGTCAGTACACCTATTATATAGATCTAGTGGATATCAATGTTAATCTTTTCCTATAGGAAAAGGATGACCTTGATAAAATGATCTGAATTCTGAGATTTAAGTGACCTGAAGTAATGAAGTTCCAGCAGCCAAACTTTGGTCTTAGGTTATTGTGGTGTTTGGTTTATAGGTTTTAGTTCCAGAATGAACTACTGTGATCCTCATCATGTGTTTGTTTTAGCAGTTGTTATGGAGAGTTCTTCCTCTTACTGAGGCTGTCAGAATTTATCTCACTAGAAACCAGTAGACTTGTACTAGCTGTAATATAAACAAATGGAACCCCCCAATGGGTTGTTTGTCTTTGTAACTGATTATACTTTAGCTTTGTGTGAACTTTCAGTAAATCCACATTGGAACTACTTTATATCATTAATAAATCACTTCTTCCTAGCTGTATGTTTGCCAAATAGTTACTGCAAGATAAACATGCAGCACAAAGAACATCTGAACAGCTTGAGATACCCTTTCAACTGAGAGATGCATTAACTGTGAACACACAATTTTCTGCAGATTTCAAGTGTTCCATTTCATGGAAATTAAGAATGAATTACATCAAATTTATAGCAGGATAGAGATACTTGATTTTTATCACAATCCTGGCAATGTTTTTTTCAGAGCAGACTGAAAGCCTTTTTCTAAATAGAAAGTCATCTATTGGCAGGAAGTATGAGAATAAAATGGAATATTGCTTGTGTAGACTCAATGCACTCCAGTAATCATTTAAAGTAAATTATTTTAGAGAAAATAAACTGAGTTCTTTTACAAATGTCAGTGACTTGTAAGCCCAGAAAGTTCCTCAGGCACCATAACCCATATGCCTTCCTTTCCAATTTCTCCCAGCCTAAACTCCTTTCTTATATGATTTGTTTGTGAATGTGACATTTATTATTCACTAAGAATCTGTTTGAATTTGCAAAGCTTTTTGTGATAGCTGCTGATAAAGTGGAGACCCTAGATGTAAAACATTTTAAATGTAAGAATTTCAGCTCCAGTATCTCTGCTCTGTCCCATAGTTCATTCTGGATGTCTTATAATCTGCATTCTTATTTCTTAAAGATTATTTTACTATAATATCAAGAGATTACTAGCACAAATACATTTAATAGGATTTTGTTTGTTTCACAAAATTAATCTTCCAAAACCCTGAGGCTTTTCAGTATATTGCATTAAGTACTATTTGCTGTATTAAATATCAGTAGAACACATGCAGCACTGGCGTGCAGGGTATTAATGGGATACATTGTTTTTCTTTCCCTGTCTTGTCATCTAATCCATTATATGGATGTCTCTCATCACATTTCCTTAGAAGTTAAGAACTTCTAAGTAAGTGGCATTTTGAATTAAGTAGACAATATGTTCCAGAAAAAACTCGGGGTTGTTGAGGGAACATAGCATAAAGTTCAAGGAAGTTGAAGCTCTGTCAGTTAAGTTGATACGAGCTGCAGTGTACATTGTAAGCACTGAGCAGAGTATGGATGTATGAAAATAAAGCAAGCCTAGAACAACAAGAGATTTCTATACCTGAATTGTAATACCCGTATTTAAATCAACATTGACACGCATGCTTATCTATACCTAGTGCTGAATGCATAAGTGTTTTTATCTAGAAAAAAAGTTTGCTAGATAGTTCTGGATGTGTCACAGTCTTAATGCTGTTGAGCTGCTCAATGCTCTGTTGTATGTAAAGAGTTCAAGTGGTTTAGGGTGCAGGAGTTGCTGTCATAAATTTACCTTGTGACTCCACTTGTGCTTGTTTGTGTATATACCACATGACTCCAGAACTGGTACTTTCCTCACAGTTCCACTTGTACTAAAATCAAGAACAAATCTATATGCACAGGTGCCATCGACAGCACCTCATTTGCAATGCAGATGCAAGGTCCTGCAGCAGTGAGTGCTCTAGCCATGTGTAGTGTGTCCTTAGGACAGGCAACTTGCACAAACTTTATTGCTGGTAAAAGTTGTCTTGTCCCTTTTTAGGTATAGCTGTCTTCTTGTGCCCCTTACAGGCAGCACCAGAAGGTCTACAAGTGCCTAAAAAATAAGACCTTGCAGCTTCCCATTTTATGTCATTTTATGAGTTTGGATTATGAGAACTTTGAGTTTATATGAGTTTGAGAGCTTTGCTCTTTCAATCTAGGTCCCCTCCAACTCGTATGCCCTCATGCATACAGTAGTAATTACAGTGCTTTAAGGTTGTGTTGCAATGACATTATGGGTTGTCAGTAGGGTGGTATTACTGACTGTTGTCATGGAAAATTTATATTAGCAACATTAAGTAGGGTGTTTACTGATTTCTTAGTGAATTACTACAGACAATGCCACTGTACCTTGTATGCTGTTTGATAGAAAGCATAATGTTAGTGGGGAGTTAGATCATATCAAAATGCAGTAACATCCTGAAAAAGAACCCCACCCATGCTTATTTTCTTTGATATTATAGGTTCATGCATCTATATCAGCTAAGGATCCAATAATATACAAATTTATAGCTGTTCTAGTCATAACTGTACTATGTGTATTGGTACTAACTTTATCCCGATCTTTCTGAAGTCACAAAACCCCCTGTATTTAGAAGATGTGTGACAGATGCTTCATTTCACTGCTGAGGAATGAAAGGATGCAGCTGAGATCTACGTGCTCAGACCTGCTAAGTAGTAGGTGTGTAGGCTGAATTAAGGGGTTTACAGAAGCTGCAGAGTTCTTTGCTTAAAGAAAACAGATTTTCCAAAGCTAAGGGTAAGCTCCTCTCAGAATCTGTGAGTCTCTATCCAGCTTTAATGGACTCGGCCAAGTCATGGAGAGCGCTGATGGTGCATGTTCAAACTATAGCTTTTAAAACATTTTAAATTTGCAGATATTGCTAGGTAGAAGACTTTGCATGCTTGTGCTGGTGGAATCAGGAGATGAAGAAAGACTTGGAAGAAAGTCAAGAGCACGTGGTGATCCCCAGGGCTCCGTACTGGGGCAAGTCCC
>JAVJGJ010000034.1:11636475-11682504 GCA_035590215.1 Microhierax caerulescens | reverse complement strand
CCTGACACCACATCTGAAACACAGCACTGCACCAATTCCTGAGAAGAAAATCAACCCTATCCCAGCTGAAACCAGGATGTTACTGTAGATACAAATTATGATGCTTTAATCCTTAGAAATATTAAGCTACTGAAAGGGTTTCTGTGCTTATCTATGTCATGGGAAGAGGTTGCCATGATCAACATGAACAATATGTTCATCACCCTTCTGTGGGTGCTTGCTAAGAGTTGCTCATATTAATACTCTCTAAAACTACCTTTAAATGTATAGGTTTAAGCTGTTGAAATTGATGGGCTGATTTAGCTCATTAGTTTCTTGACTGAATTAGGTGAATCTGGGAGCATCTGCACAAGCAGCATCTGCCAGCAGGTTAGATGAGTGTCTACTGGAAAATACAACCTAGTAGGTATTACAACTTCTTCCACTGAATTGACTAGATCTGGAAGGAGGGTATCTGTCTGCAACATTTTTTTTTTTCTTCTTCCCACTTCGATTGGCATTTTGACATTTTAGATATATGCTGTCATTTTTTTCTTCAAAATGTAAGTCTTCTGAATGAGCACTTCCTTAAGTTCTCTTGATCTTGGTACCTACAGTGGGGCTAATTCACATATCATGTGTAATGGGGTGTGTAATAAGTGCTATGACTAAGGAAGCACAGAAAAACAGCTTTAAATATACGTTAGGTCTGTTAAAATCTGTAAGGTTAATGTTGGGAAATCTAGCAGATGTAAATAAAAATAATTCAACTTTGTCTACACTTCTTTTACCTCTGAGTAAGACTCATAAGCAGATAGAAGATATCAAGCCTACCAAGTTCACCTATCCCCATAGTTTATTGGTTGCACGTTAAATGTGTCTGATCGGAGAGTAGTCTATACACTATACAGTGATTCAGTGATTACTTGTTCCTTTCTTGTAAACTGTTTCATATTCATTTTCTGAATGCATTCTTAAAATCAAAGTAACCTATTTCCAGTGTACGTAATTCAGTTTAGTTCCTTTTTCACTGTGTGTAGCAGGTATATAATGAGAAAAGTTTGGTGGGATGGCTGACTGCTTGAGTAACTGTAGATTTAAAATGGCATTAAAGTGCATTATGTTTAAATGATGAGTCCTTTGACTTTCTGCTAAAGGTGGGGAACAATTTTCTTCCCTACTGCTTCCTGAGTCTCTAAGGCAGAGAGGCTGAATTAATTCAGAAATATTGTATCTACCTGTTGTCTTTGGTATCTCTGCCTCCCCACTTTTTTCAGTGATTTTTCCTTCTGTCAGCACAAAGTAATTTACTTTGACTGCTCCAGAGAAGGAGCCTATACCTGCTTTTCTGCTTCATGTTCTGCCTATCTACATATGCACACAGACCATACCCAAATGCATACTGAAGTCTAGAGTAAAACAGAACTTAACATTGCCTGAACACATCTGAAGGGCAAATTCTAAAAAGTATCTGAAATTATTCGTGTTTTGCTAGTGCAGATACATTTTCTGCATGGCTCTAACAGCAAAATTAAGCTTTGAGTATTTCAGGAACTGAGGTTACTGGGCCAGTTTAGAGGTAATATAGACATAAGCTTTGTGATGGCATCATGTCAAAAACACAGGTTTTTTTTGAGCAGTCGAATAGTATTCAAATCTTAGTGGTGGGCCTGCTCTTCAAATGGAGCATAGGCTCTTCCTGCTCGAATTCTTCCTCCTTGCACTGCCACCCCATCCTATGTATAGTGTTTGCCATACATTGTAGTCCTGCACATATAAAAGCTGAAATGGTATTAAAGATAAGCGTTCAAATATTTTTGTTTAATTTGTTGGCATAGAAGTGGTGAAGGATAGCACTAGGATGTTTGGGGAGTTCATTGTTTAGTAAATAATTATGTGTTTCAGCTGAGGATTGAGACCTATTTTAAGGTTGTGGAAAGATCATAGTTTGGTTTCATCAAGATGTGGGAGTGAGTAAATACTTGTAGACAGTAATTACAGCCTGGTTTTGTATCACTGCTGAGAAACGCAGGTGCTCATGCCTGGGGAGGAGGAGGGCTGGAGGGAGTGGAAGGGTGGCAGGAAGGCAGATGAGGAAAAAGGGGTTGCATTTTAAATATGTTTGAAAAACTGTCATAAGTGGTTAGACAAACCTTAATCTTAGCTTCTAATAGAGGAAAACCAGCACGGAATAGGTCAGTGAATGGTGTCTCACTCAAGAGTTAGGTAAGAAGAAACCATTCATCTTAATATAAACCACATAGAACTTGAGATGCTCTGATACTGAACTACTTCAGGCACGCAGGAAATACTGTGCAGGGTTCTAGTTTGGGATGAGACTGCTCTGAAAACTTGGTCACTGCTAGCAGATTGTTTCTGGCCAAAGCTGACTGGTCCAAATCATCATGTTGTTCACATATCCTTGTTCCAGAACTTTGTATGTAGCCCATAGAAGGCTATACATACATACATACATATATACATATACATACATACATAGAAGCACCAGAAGGGTGCTTAACTTTCCTGTTTGAAAGTAATGCATTGGCCATCTGTACTCTGTGCTCCTGCAGACCAAATACAGCTTTTGCCTAATGGTTTTCTCCCAAGAACTTCATAAAATCTGCAATAGATGAAACAGTGACTCTCAGTTGCACAGTTTAGCACATATTGTGCTTATTTCACAAACAATAGGATGCATTGGTCTGGTTTAGGATTTGACTCAATGTAAGTATCACCCATTTTTTTTAATACAGAGTTCCTGTTGTCTACAGTGGGACTTCTCTTTGCAGGACGATGGCAGAACTTGTGTAAAACTCTGAAACATCCTTAAAAATACCTATATGCTAAGTGCTTTATTTCATATTAAATGATCACTTCTGAAGAGGGAACTGGATCTACTCCAGCAAAGCACTCAAACACAGGCTTAATTAAAGGCACACAAATAGCTCCTGTTCATGCAGCATGGCTTGGCACAAATCCAAAAATAAAGTACCTGCCTACAGAGGGACTAGGTTGGAACTACTGAGGGCTGTGGAAGTCAATAGGAATGTGTTACTATTCTTAGTTGTAAACAAATGAACAAACACTGGGTTAGTCTTCAGCGTTTGACATTTTCAGGATAGATTTTTCTGTTGCTCACTGAAACCTTTCTTCTTTCACCCAAAAAAATGGTTCTTCAGTTTTCCATCATCTGTGTCAAAGTTCAGCATGCTGTCTTCACATGGCTATTGCTTTAAGAGCTGTGAAGACAACCTCAATTGTAGCAGCAATTCAATCCTAATCATCTGGGTTATAACTGCTGGGTTTTTTTTTTCAGTTTTAGCACTCCAACCTTTTTAATTGGGAGATGCCTCATAATAAAAATACTTGTATGAGCATGTGCATATCCTGAAGCCCCGTGAATAAAGATTTAAATGTTTAAAACTCTCAGTTCTGTTGCTGGCTTTCCTTCTGAACTTGTATCTATGATCTTAAGATAAGGTAGTTCGGCTCCTTTGTGGATTGGTGATTTTTGTGGTACAATGCGGAATATGAAACATAACTTCTGAGTAGTATAGTCCTGTCTGCCCAGCTGTGTTTACTGCTAACCTGTAATACTTTTGTTGGACAGTGATGTCAATCTCAGCTATCTTATGGATGGGACTAACCAGGGTGATTTTAGGTGGCTGTCTATTTGAACTAGAGTGTTACAAAATATTAACAGAAAAACAGTCTTCATGTCTTTTAGCAGGAAGGACAGGAGGAGGGGGAATTTTACCAGGTATATGTGAGCTCTGAAGATTCTGAACAGCTTATTATAGGTTCTGTTTAAAAACTGAACAAAACAACCCACAAACTGCTATAAAATGTAACTAGGTGCACTCATGTAATTTCACAAGTCTGACAGGGTTTCAGGGGTACTTTTGTGAAGAAAATCTCTTGTAGCAACAGGTAGAGCTGGGAAATTGGTATGGAGAGTGCTCTGAACACAGGTATCTACTCATAGGTGATGATTCAAAATAAATTTTGCATCTTGATATATTGCATTTATTGTTGGTTTTGTTGCTGATCTGTGCCTTACAGACAAGTTCTGAGCTATACTATATTGTAGACAATGAATAAGAGAAAATTCCCATTACAGAGCTAAGTAGAAAGTAAGTAGAAAAGATGGGTAAAATGATGGGAAAATGAAAATATCTCTGTTTTACAGGTGAAGTTATGAAGCTTGGAAAGCTTGTTTAGAAATACACAGAATGCTAATGGTCTTACTGAGCACTGAATCAAGCTTAAGATCCAACTTTATCCTACATGTTGTGGAACCAAATCATGAAATATTTCCAGATCTATTCAGAAAGCCAAATTAAAACTATTTGCTACAGGATATAATCTGTTTCCCGTCTGATGTAGTGGTGATATTAAAGCTCATTAGAATTGATCATCAATTTAAATTGCTTCACCACTTAATCCCAGAGAGGTCATCTCTGGGTTGCATGCTTTCAAATCTCGTGTTTTTTTGCTGTGATTTTCAGAGGGTTCCCCTTGTTTAGTGTCAGAAAGGCTAAACAATTATTGTTCATCATGAAATTGAATGTGTAACATTGCTAGATTTTGTGTGAATACTCTTTTCAGAATATCTCTGCAAAACCTCATTGAGGTTATTCCAGCTTCAGGAATGTGTAATAGAAAAGAGGCAGGTGGCCATCGTAGTTTTGTGACATGCCTTGTTCTGAGGGATGTGAGACTCCATGGAGGAGGAGGCAGAATCATAAGCTGTTGGTGCAACTGAAAAAATGTGAAACCCTGCTGCACAGTTTTGGTGTTTGAGATGTTCCTGGTTCTGCTGAATTCTATCATCGGTTGCTGCTGACTCAGCCTTGCAGTGGAGCTGGCTTTTACCTGCCTTGGGGAACTGGAGTTTACTCTTCCTGCATAACTTACTTATGTTTTTCTTTTTTAATGGGAGGTTTTCCTGTTTGCTTTTATTTAAGCTTAAAAAAAAATAATTAAAAAGCATATTGTAGATCTAAATAGTTTCTGTAACATGTAAATGTTGACCCATATCCCATGAATATCTGTGTGCAATTCCAATTCCTGCAATTCCAGTTCTCACAGTAGCAGAATTAATCACAGGACTGAGAGTGCAGTCTGAAATTGGTTGCAAAATATTTTTAATTTTTTTATATGAAGCCTCACAGATCTACTAATACAAATAATATAATGATTCACTTCTTGGAATGCAGCATATGTCTCAACAGGGATTAATTTCTCATGAACACTGCTAATTATTCCCTCAGTTCATTATGTTCGATATACTATTTCCCTTCATTTACAGCAGAAACAGATCATGGAAGAGTTCAATAGTTGACAGAGTGGTTCCCACAACAGTTACAATTTTTTATGAGGAGTTAATAAGTAAATACATCTTTTGCAGGATGTTGTGTAATTTTGAGACCTGAGTGCAACTGTAAATTGGCTGACATCATTGGAACTTGCTTCTAATCTGCCTGTTTTGTGTTTGTGCTAATATCAAGGCAGAGGGGAGGTTACCTGGCTATCTGCAGAAACATTTTATTTTTAAACTGATTTTTATTTTTTTAAAGAAAAATATATTTTAATTATTATTTCAAAATAAAAGTCAGATTTCTGGAGTATCACAAAGAGAACATTTTGAGGACCACTGTTAACTTTCACTAGAAGGTAGATGTGTTTTGCAGTCCCTGCTTGTCCCATGACAGAAGGTCCCATAATCTTAGTGAAATGTTTGTGTTTCTGCTTCATCAATCGTTCTAGTAAATGATTATGGGTGAAGATTAAGGGGCCGGCCAACACTGAGGACACTGCTGTTGGCTACAGGCCAACTGATTAGGGAGAGGTAGTCAGTGAGGTTCTTCTACAGACAGGTGGAGGTAGCCTCAAGGTCACAGACTCTCATGGGGGACTTCAGCCTCTGTGATGTCTGCTGGAAGGACAACACAGATAGGCTCATGCGGTCCAGGAGGTTCCTGCAGAGAGCTGGTGATAACTTTTTGACACAGGTGGTGGACCAGTGAACTAAGCAAGGCTTGCTCTTAGACCTTGTCTTCACAAGTGCTTTAGCAGGGCATTGGGCTAGATGATCTCCAGAGGTCCCTTCCAGCCCTGACCACTCTGTGATTCTGTACAGTTTTAAGATTGAAATAACTCACAGATGCATATGGAAACAGAGCCTTCCATATTTGAGGGCATTATAACAACGGCAAGCAATGAGTGTCTATGGGAGATAACACCTCTTAAACTGGAGGTGCTGCTGGAGGGATCCTACTATGGCAACACAGCCAGAGAGCACATCAGCTGTGATGGGGTGACTTCCTGTTTGCGTACTGTTACTGTGCAGTAAATGCAAATATTTTACTAAAGATATGTGGGTTAACTTGTAAGTAGATATTCTCATTTTGCCTAGTTTAAATCTAACTTAAACTTCCACAGTCTACAAGTATAATGGCCTCTTGAGTTTAAATGCTCTAGGAATTTTACCGATTTGTCTAAGACAACATTTGTCAGTCCAAATTTGGATCTTAGGTATATTACTAATTTCAGGCTCAGTAAAGACTTCCTTTATGCACAGTTTATAACTGGTGGGATAATTTCACTGTGCTACATATTATACTTAGTACTCTGACACAGTGAATGTACAATTCTGGATCTGTTCCTTCAACAGCTTATATAGAATTTTAATATATATTAGTTTGTTGAAAGGAGTATTATGTGAACTAAAACTAAAATAAAATTGAACAAGAGTTATTTTCGCAGGTACAGAGAGTGGAGGAGACCAGTGTCCTAGTACTTATATTCTCTCTATTTTTAAAATTACTAATGGATTCTAAAAGTGAAATATGTAATTTTACTGCACAGTAAACCACTCAATTATGTTTTTTCATATAGATATCATAAGAGTTATTCTTACACTGGCTAATTTTCTCAAGAACAACAACAACAGATCATACAATCAAACATATTTCTTGAACTGAACGATTGTTCTGGTTTGTTTTTCAGCAGGGTTTCTGTTGTGTATATGCACTGATCTCTAAATCCTGAAGTTGTGGCAGAGTCATGAGAGATGTTGCAAGTGTTCTGATCTCTCAACACACTATGAATTCAAATAAGGCAGTTGAAGGTGTAAGTTCTCAGTAGGTTTAATGAAAGCTTAAGTTTTGGCCCACGATGTATTTCTGGTTCAGATCAACAATGCTTTACGGTATAAAGTAGCTATGGGATATTCCTTAAATCTTGCTGGCTTCTTAATGGCTGAATAATTTACCATATCTTCATGTATGCACCAGTCCAGAAAAGCACTTAAACTGGTTTATAACTTCAAGCATCAAGTAGTCTGGTGAGGTTTGTCACACTCTTGCATTCATGTGTAATATGAAATGAGCCCTCTGTTACATTCTTTGACAATGTCCTTTAAAAAGTACAGTAACTTAAGTTAACAGCAAAATAATCAACGTTATGACAATAATTCAGCAGTCTACCTGCAAAAAAAAAAACCAAAAAAAACCCTCCAACTCTGCACTATGGATAGCATGGAAGTGAAAGAAAATCCTTCAGATTTTTTCCAATTATTTTCCAATGTTTGGTAGAAGGAGGAACTGAGGGACAAGGTGGATGAGGAAGATTCTTTGAAAGCTTTCAGCTTTAGTTAATCTTTTTCTGCACAGTAACTAGAATGAGACACCGTAGAGCTTCTGCTTGCCATCTGAAATCTCAAATGCCCCAAAGACTTTCTTTCCCCACCTTTAAATACAGACTCGGACTTCATGTCTTTCATTCACAAAGACAGATGAAAATAACCCAAGGGAATTGAGCTGGCTTTGGGTGATATACAGGGGAACCTGCTGTCAATAATTATTACTGCAAATAACTGCTTTACCTTTTTTATTATTAATTTTGGACAAGAACAAGTGCTGAATATTTACATCTGCTGTCTAAATCTAATTGGAGCTGTGGGTCTCTGCCCATGAATAGGTACAGTATATGCTTGGAACAAACTTAGTAAAAAATTTTTCATTTATTTCAGTTGTGTAGGATGCAAGAACAAAAGGGCAAATAGCCATGACTGTATGAAGATATTGAAGAGAGAGATAAATTAAGAACGTGGTTAAATTGAAATTAAACAATTGAGGAGGTCTAGTTGTCCTTGCTGAATGCTTTTAGATATCTTCATGCGAACCCTACAAGAATAAAACTGTATGTATGAAGATTGTATTTTTTGAGTGTTTCTCAGCTCTCTCTTCTGGTTGTGTAATTAATAGGAAAAAAAAAATAGTGTTTGCCTATGAGTGTTTAGTGAGCTGGTTCTGATTCATCTGGTAATGGCAGTGGGTTTTTTGCTCTCCTTTGAAGCGGAACTGGTCTTTGTTCTTGACAAATTGCTATTGAATTATTGTGTTCTGTTTTTAAAATGTTTTAGTGTTTATAAAGAAGAATGTTGCTTTGCTTTTCCAGAATGTGGTACCTGCACAAAGATGCATCTGTATTATCTTTGAGCCTGAGACAAATGGAAAGGCTATGTCAAAGAACTGAGGGAAAGAATTTGTAAAGCCATCTGCTCTTGCCGTCTTGGATTTGGTCTTGCCCCTTCAAATTTGAGTTTTACTTTCAATTTAGAAATACAATTCTTTTTTCTCAGACCTAATGGCTTCTATCCAACAAATCTGGGATTGTTTTTTAAATAAAAATTAAATGCATTCTTTTAAGTAGCTTTGTTAAGGCACAAATCTTTTCCTTTCATTGAACAGGTAGAGTAAGAAATCATTTCAATCCAAGGGTCAAGCTCAGTATCAGGTTTTCAAAACCTGTGAAAAAATAGTAAATGGAAGGAAACAGTTGCAAGGAAACAGTTTTTCTGGGTCTGAATATAGACAAATTAATGTGATATTATACACATAGACTCCATTTTAATTAATGAGAAAGTCTCACCACTGAAATAGTCTGGGTTTTTATGACTTATTAGTGCTTCTCCACCTATATTTTTGATGTATCAAAATCATGCAGCCTAATCAGAGAAAATTGTAGATTTCAAAACAGGTGTGCAGTGGGGGGAAAGAATGTTCTTTGCTTTTATAATTTTCCTAGTTTCTTTTATTCCCCTGCTACTGTTCATTTCTAGCACCATCCAATAGTAACAGCCTTTCTCATAAGAGAAAATATTAATTAAAATCAATAATCTCTTCAATTCAGTTGCTAGATTACTTGGACCAAGTATCTCAGAGAAAAAGAGAAGATGTTAATTAATACAATAAATAGTTTTAATTTCTGTCCCTTAAAAAGTTCACTACATTGTTACCATTGTGACCAAGATGTGAATTATTGGAAAACCATTGTTCAAAACCTATAAAGCATGCTAAATAGGCTCACTAGGAGACTTTATATTGATGCCAACTTTTATATTGATGCCAAATTCATATACATTATAGGTATGAGTGGGTTTCTGTGTGGGTGTAAGAAACCGAGCCTCTTATGCAGTGCCTCTTGTTGGAAATGGTTTTAACCTGACATCCATTTTATATGTACAGAAGCTACATTTATGTACATTTGTGCATACAAATAACCAAGAAAATGTGCCTGCAGTCCCAAGTATTTTTTGCACTGGTAGAAGTTGAGTATGCAAACATTTTTATTGGTGCTGAACTAGAACCCAGCCTTTATTTTTCTACTTTTGATTTCCTGCCTGGCTTGACAAACTTCCCTCAGCCAGCCAAAATTTGTGTAATAGGTGAGAACATCCTGGTTACTGCATGTAACAGATTTTTGCCTTTGGGGCATGTAACATTAACCTTCCTCTGCCTTTCAGATGAGTTAGGGCACTGTCCTGCTTTAATTGGGCCAGATGTTTCAAAGTGGCAATAGAGATTCTGCCTAAACAGCATGATTTAGATGACAAAGCACTCCTAGCTTCTGCACTTCTGTACTGCCAAGTCAATTAGGAAGATGCTGCTCTTTCACTACGGCATGCTGTAGTATGTCAGCCAAGTACAAGAATGACTACAACTTGGAAGGATAAGTTTGTGAGTTTTGAGCTTGGAGGTTTTATTTGAGGGGGAAAAGGGCTGGGAGGTTGTTTGTATTAAGCCAAAAGCAGATTGAGACTGTGGGGGAAGAGTCTCATCTTGGGTAGTTGCCAAAGTTCAGGCTTATATAATTGGAGCGTGTGTCTTTTTTATTTTTTTATTTATTTTATTTTTTAAGAAAAGAGAAGCTAAAGAAGTAAATTGCTGCTACTACATACCCAATATCAAAATCTCTTAACAAAACAGTGCCAAGGTATTTTAGTCCAAATATTACTTGAAATGATTTATCTACTTCAGACCTTGTAAATCAGCAAAAGGACATTTATATTAGTCATTTACAATTAAAGAACATTCCTAAATTTATGTGCAAATTCTGTTGATTTTAGTAGGATAACATTATTTCTTAAAATAAGTTTGCAGTTTGTTTGTTGGGTTTTCCCCCCCTTAGTAAGAGCTCTGTTCTGTGCAAATAATATCTATGCTTTTTGGGCAGCGTTTCATTCTGCTACTCCTTGTTTATCCCAGATGTTGGAAGAGCTTCATCATTCAGGCTTAATGAATGAAACACATAAGTGAATATTCTCTAGAAACTGAGGAAAACATGATGATGAGTTTCACCTAATCTCATGATTAACATTCTGCCTTGTCTACTTCTTTCTTTTGTCGTGTAAATTTACCCAAAAGTCTGAAAAGTTGTGCATGTTTCTTGCTCTTTATTTTTGAAGTTCTCTAAAGAAAGGGTAAAGGTATTTATATGTTTGTATATTTCTTGTATAACTATAGGTAGTATAAATATAACTAGAATCACCCAAACATAAGATTGCATTATTTTGGACAATCCTTTTTGATACATTCTTCCTGATGGACTGTGGTATTGTCAAAATAAAAATCACCAAACCCCCAAATCATGCTGACTTAATTGCATGAAAAATAACAATTATGTTATTAACTGACTAAGCGCAGGTATGTGCTTGATGGTTCATGCTACTTATCTTGGCTGTATTACTGAAGTGTTTAGAGGATGGTCATTCTGATTCCACCAAACCGCTCAGTGCGTTTCAGATTTAGGTTTCTAATTTTCCTAGGTAGCATACCTGGCTGGTAAAATGGACAATGGCCATGGCTGCATGACCGAATGAAGAAGCAGAATAGTTTTTTGATGTTTCTGGTCAGGTAATTGAGAAAGAAGGCCAGCAGATGGAGTTTTCTGCAACTGCCACAAGCTAGAACCTCTGTTAGAAATGCTTTTGAACTGCTATGACGTAGCAGCCATACCTACTTAAACTAGCTGTAACTATTGATTTCATAAAATGGAATATTAAAAACTAAAGTAAATGCTTAGGAAGCCAAATCCAGAAAACAGCCTGTCTGGCTTTTGATATTAAAAGGAATTCAGGGTGTTTAGCATGTGTTTACTGCTTTGGCTTCTGAGTGATGTCATCATACAGTGAGGTAACTCAGAGGGAATCAAAATTTTAGCTGGCCAAATTCACTGTCACTTTATAATTTTCTTTGAAAGTTTGTGTAAACTTTAAGTAGTAATTTAGCTTTTGGTAGTTTTTCATGCTGAATTTGTCCTAAGACAAAAAATAGTAGTGGAAGATGAGAAAATCAGTGTTCATTTGCTTTAAGTTGGTGTTTTCAAGGTGTCTTTCAGCCCAACACATAACGCTGTCTCCTCTGTACAAAATGTAATAATTTCTTAACAAAGGTTTCAGTAGCATTTGTTAATAGATTTTTGGGGGGTGTGGGTGGGTGTGGGTGTGAGTGTGGTTTTTTTTAAGATTCAAGTGAAAAGCAAAGGCAATGGAATGGATACTTTGATCTTCTAAACTGTTCTAATGCTGCTCAGCATCTAATTAAGATGCAGAGGTGTAATCCAAAGCATGTATTTGGGGTTTATTCGGTCTTTCCTTTCTGGTCTGCATTTTGTGGATGCTAATCATGTAAGTCTTACATGCACAGACAAACTTCATCTCATAAAATTGCATTATTTTGGGCAATCCTTTTTGATATGTTCTTCCTGATGAACTGTGGTATTGTGAGAAAAATAACATTTTCAGTTCTGTTTTGTGTGCTAAGTACGTATTTATGCAGATTGGTAATTCAGTACAGAACCAAAATATCCTGGAGTGCCTGCTTCAGCAATATCAGTGCTCAGTTTGTAAGATATGTCCCTCCAAACACCTTATTTCTACTGACTATTAGTTTACTGAACTTTCATTTGTTTGGTCTAAAATTGACTTTGCTTCAAGAAGTTCCATAAAAAACATTCAGCTAGATCCATGACTTACAGCATAAGAATGCGAGGAAAAGTGTATTTTCTGCTGTTTAGAAAATGTTGGCACTTTTTTTGCATTACAGAAGTCTAAAAGCTTCTGTTTTAAAGCATCAAGCTCAGCAAGAGGTATGAGTATGAGTAATTTGTGCTTTGCCTTGTTTGAAGCAATTGGTTTTGAAATAGCAAAGCTATACAAACTTGAAAATACCTGTTTGTGGGAGCCTGGCAATATGTTCGTTTCGCTGACATCAGACAGAGAAACAAGCACAGAAATGCTGTTAACTTTTCTTAGGTGCTGAAGTGGTGAGGAATTTAAGTCTTTATTGCATTATTGACCATTTTGAGTTATACAAACCCCTCTTCCATACTGTGTGCTTACAATGATGTGATCATTGATGGAAAATGAAATATTTCAATAATTTTTTTATATGTCCCTAGGCACTGATGGATGCACAGGTATTGTACCACTTGTTCTAGAATATACTTTAAGATTCCTTATGGACATTGCTCTAAATAATTTAATAAAGAAAAGGTCAATTCCTATCACAAAAGTTGGCTTGTATGTTTAAAAGTTAGAACAAACCATTTGAATTTTCCATTTATAACTTTGCTAAAGCGAAAACCTGATTATCTTGATTGGACAAGAAAGTTTCCCCACCTGTTCATCAGGGTGTTTTTCCAATATGCTATATATTTATGGATGATCTAAACTGCTCCAGAGCTAGGGAATGATGTGAAGTTGTAACAAGTAGTATAGGCAGTGCATTTCTCAGCATGAATTTGGGATGGCTTCACAAGTGGGTGTACTGAAAGTATGTTAATGTGGTTAGAAGATATGTATCTGTTAAACATCTTGAAAACTGCTGTAAATTCAGTGAAGCAAGACCTTGGAAGGAGAGGCAATATCTTTCTTGTTCAGTAAGAGGTAAAAGATGTCTCTCTATTACAGAATGTTGTTAGGAAAGAAGAAAAAAGTAGGTCACTGCGTAATCTATAGCATCTCATCGCATGTAATTGCATTTTATACATTTTGCTGAGAGTCTTTAAAAAATCAGCTATGCCATTGTATGAACTGCAGAATAAGCATTCCATTGTGGACATGCAGGTATTTTGTCTTAACTGAGTCAAATTCAGTCATGGAATAACTCTAGAAAGTTTTGCTGGACATACACCAGTCATCATTAAGGAAGGTATTTTCTTTTAATTGCTAAATCCTTAAATGATAAAATAATTGTTATGCAATGCCTGTCCTATTCAAATATATTTTTCTTCCCCACCCCCCCCTTTCATTTGAAAATATCCACCTTGATCTCTCAGGAATGGTGAACTCATGTATCTTGAAGTTGTGATGAGAGGCTAGCTGAGGATCTTTACATTATTGTCAATATATCTTAATGTTTAGAACAAGACATTTGTTTACGTTAACTAAAATTACACCTATCAGACCACAGGACAAGAAGCAAAAACAATGCTGAGAAGTAAACAATTATATAATATTGTTTGGCCGATCTCAGGTCCACTCTGTATCTTCAACAAAGGTATACCATCACGGATTTTCCTCAGTTTCTGTTGCTGTCATTCCTAAATTTATTCATTCTGCAAGAAATTTCAGTGAAGTCTCTGAGATGTGCTACTCCAGCAGACATGCTCCTGGCAAACTGGAGAGGCCCCAGCAGACTGGAGGTTAGCCAGGGTGACACCCATCTACAAGAAGGGCAGGAAGGAGAACCCCGGGAACTACAGGCCTGTCAGCCTGACCTCAGTACTGGGAAGGTTCTGGAGCAGATCATCCTGAGTGCCATCATATGGCATGTGCAGGACAACCGGGGGATCAGGCCCAGCCAGCCTGGGTTAAGTTGGGTTGGACTTGATGATCTCAAAGGTCTTTTTCAACCTAAATTTGAAATGAAATTTTTCTTCTTAAGACAATTAACAGTGCAATATTGATGGCCACTGCTTGGATATTGTTCTTTCAAGTGCCTTCTAGGGCTTCTATTACTAAAAGTTAAAACTGGTGGATCAGGAGCAGTGAGAACAACCATGGAATACACAAAATGTGAACTTCAATATCATAAAAGACAAATAGAAAATAATGAAGAGTTACTGCAAATTATTTTGTTTCTGCAGTGAAACCAGAGTAGAAGTTCCTTCTAGTTTTTATAAGACTTGGTTTCTAAGTTGTTTTTTTTTTTTTTCTGACTTCCATGTCTCTGAATACAGAGAAATCTGTGTTCTTACTACAGAAACATAAAAATGTCTCCTTGGCTAAATATAATGTCACATGGAGTCCAGTATTCTTTTTCAAGCAAATCTACTGAAGATCAGTAGAGGTAGTCTTGCAGACACACCACCCCAACATATAATTATTTTTTTCCCTGTAATATCTTTTAAGGTTGAGTTCTGCTTTGTTACAAATTTTAAATAAAATTAATTAATTTTTTTATGGAAACAGGAAGAAAAACATAAAAAAGTGTCACTGAGAAAGACTGGAATTTGCAACACAGTTTAGGAAATTCAGCCAATATCACCACAATAACAGTGTTAAGCAACTTCATACCATTATTGTTTGCTGTACTATGCTTCCACCATGGTCCACAGAAACTGAACTGAGACACAGGCACTCAAATAACAGCATGTCTGCACTGTGAACAATTTCCTATCTAGGCAAATCTGACTGCAAAAGAAGATGAATGACACCCTGCAAAATGGGAAACTCAGTAATTTGCAGAATTTCCCAGTCAGAATCACTGAAAAGCAGAAAATCCTAAGGCAAAGGGAAAATATAAAAGATGAACAACAAAGATAATTAGAGTAGAAACTATGAAAATTATGGCTGTAATTGTGATGATTCATCACCAGACTTTAGTATAAGATTTATTAATGCATATTGTACTAGGTGCAGATTAAAGCCACTAGGGAAGACAGTACCACATAAAATTATTTCAAGATAATCTGAAGCCTCATAGCAAAACCTGGAAGTCCTCCAGGTTTAGTATGTAGTGTAACCAGATCAAGAGATAAAACTTGTTTGACTGCCAAGGAACAGGTACGCACTGCAACTACTGTTGAACATATAATGTTTTCTAGATGGTACTTGACTTCAAAGACCTCTGGTTGATTGTAGTGGTGTGTTGGTGTGTGTGCTGTCTCCTCTGTTCACAATAACTGGAATCACCCTTTTTTTCTACTGGTGATTATCTAATTAGCATTTGGCACTTGTTTGTGCAGTGGTTGTGCTAACATGATGAAATAACCATCAATTATTTACATAGAAATCTAAGTATGGTACCCACAGGCTACCATTTTTTCCACTGTGTGCAAATCACAAAGAAGTATTATAAAGAAATAATTATGGCTTTATTTTTGGAAGCTATGTTTAGGTCCCATCCTATAGGTGGTAATATACTGTAATACTTATTAATTAAAAATAGTACTGCAAGAGATTCAGGGTTTGTTGAAAAGAATGAATGCCTTTTCCTTTTCACGTCATCTCCTTTACGTATTCCATTTGAAAATAGTTGTTTATGTGAAACAGGGTGGCCTTGGTGCATTACAATGCAGTTCAAGAGATTTATAAAATCTAAACACCACCACCCACACCACCCCCCCCGTTATATACATTTATTCCTGTGATATCCTAAAAGGGAAAAAATGGCTTTTTCTCCCTTAGTCTCATGTTCCCTCTAAAAATACGTGTTCACGACTAAAATTACATGGGAGTAGGACATATCTGGTTTCTAGTTTGATCTGCTAAATCAGAAGCCCATGAAGACTTATAAAGTAGGTTCCTAATATAAATTAACATTGAACTGATATTTATTGGGAGTAAAGACAAGCTGTTTCTGAACCTTCTGAAAGTTGAATCTTAAATCTTTAAAAAAGACTAGTGTTACTTCACTTAAACTCCAGGGAAAAAATGACACTAACACTATTTTTTAACCACATTGACTGCTTTGCCTATGTGAGTTGTCACACAAAACTATATTTAATTATAATCTTCTCAATACTAAAGGAGTGTTGAAGGTGTAGGACAGAGGCTCTGGGAACCCATATTAGTACGTAATAGGCTTTGTATAATCTTCCAGTAGTCTGAATGGCTGAAGAACTGGAGTGAAGCTGGAAATTTGAATATTTTTGAGTAATTTCTCTCTCTTTTGTTTGTAAGAAGCTGAAAGACAGATTGGATAAAAGCTTTCTGTAATATAAATAAAAATAGCTGAAACTTGAATATTTGAGGCTTTTGATTCTGAATCCTTACATTCCTATACCATCTGCTCTTTAAGGCACAAAGTGGCTAGAATGGGTGTGCATGGAGCCCTATGGTATATGTACTACATTTGTTTCCTTATTTAATTATTTTTGAAAATTTTTTGTCTATTCTTTGTGCATTACTCTGGTGAAATGGTAACCATTCAGATTTCATTCTTAATGCATCTTGGACAGAATTTAAATACTTTTCTATAGAAGTTCTCTATGAAAAAACACTGAAGTGTTTGCCTTGGTAATTTTCAATCCCACTTAAAAACAAAACAAAACCCAAACCAACCAACCAACCAAACAAAAAAAACCCTAAACAAACACTCACACCAAAAAACCCCAACCAAATAAAAAAAAAACACCAACCAAACCCAAACAAAATATTTGGTCTTCTCCTTACACATTTTTTGGAAGGCATATTACTTCTCAGGATAGAAAACATCATTTAAGAAATAGTGGAATCGAATCTCTAAATGTTTCTCCAATCTTGTATGTTGTGGTTTGCGTACTTTGAAATAATTTTATCAACTATTGAAATAATTCATGGTACAATAATATGCTTAGTGTAACTCAAATCTAGTTAGCACTTATATCATTCTGTCATGTCACAGCTCTTTTACAGACAGGAGAAAAAAAATGTCATATATGAACAGTTGATTTTGAAGAGCAAATGGCTTAATTGTTTAATGTATTAATTTGTTGTTGTCACATTACCTAAGGTATGGTTGAATTTCAAGTTGAGACTTAATTTGGAAAGTTTTTTGAAAGGTTATTCATATAGGCAAGGTAAAATTAATGTCTTTTATGATACAGTCTTATTACCCCCCCACATTTCTATAGTATGCTTAGGTGTTGCTTGACTGTGGACGCAGTATATGTCAAAAATTAACTCATTTTTCTCGCACAAGATCCCAAAAGTGAGGTATCTAACAACTGCTAGTTTGTGTTGGTGAGCCAGTGGAACTGATCTGGCCAAGCCTTCCTCGGTGTATTTCAAAGGAGTTTTCCTTTCTACTTTCAGAAGTATCTGAGCTTAATGTATTCTTTTATGAAGAAATAAGATTTCTGTGTGGAAATAAAAAATCACAAAAGATGTGAATCTTTTGCAGAGACTTGAATGAACAGAAGTTAACAATGTAGGCTGGACTTTTTTGGAAAAAAAAAAAGGTAAAATGGGTGATAGGTATTTGAGAGAGGAAAGGGATGTGTTAGGCTGTAGGATTTCACTCCCCATTGAGCTAGCTGAACAGCAGAAGGACCTCTGATTCCTTCCCCAATGATAGGGGTAACATCTGAATGACAAAACTGCTGATTTTACATATGGTGGAGGTCAGCGTATATCACCATTCTATTTCTTGAAGTGCTCCTTTTGCTTTTCTGGATATCTGTACATTTGGTTTCTTTCTCTTTCTCCTTTTCTCATAAATGTCATTCTCTATTAGACAACAAATACTGAGTACTTCCCCTTCTCATATTTTATTTCAATTAGCCATAACTACCTTCTGTGGTAAAAACCCCTATCTCTGGAAACGTTTAAAATAAAAATAATAAAAAAAAACCCAAACACCTCTGCAATGATGCAATAGCACTGCCTTACATCTGCCTTACTACTTTTACCTTGATAATTACATGAAAAATATTGGGAAAAGGAAGACCTGATAAGAACAGTTCCATTTATTTGAATTGACTTGCAGTCAGGAACTGCTTAATGATATAGTTGGTTTATTTGTCCTGGCTGAGCCCCCCCCCTCAGCCCTCCCAGTGCTGCGCTTGTGTTGGTAGCTGGGGAGGTGCTGATAACACAGGGTGCTTTGGCTGCTGCTGAGCAGCGCTCCCACAGCATCACGGGTGTCTCTCCAACACCCCGTTTGCTCCACGCCCCCCAGTAGGCTGAAACCCTGCTTCCCTGGAAGTGGCTGAACATTGTCTGCTGACGGGAAGTAGAGAATAGCATCTTGTGTTTTCCTTTGCTTCCACATGTGCAGCTTTTGCTATTGCTTCATTAAACAGCCTTTACCCCCCTGTTCTGCTGAGAAGAGGAGTGACAGTGCAGCTTGGTGGGCACCTGGCACCCAGCCAAGGTCAACCCACTGCCTTGATATTAAAATGTGTCAATTATTTCAATTAAATGTAAGCTAATTATACATATGACAATCATAGTACCAAAAGACAGCATATGGATGCACACTGAAATGAAAATATCAGAAGTTACCAAATGCATGCTAAAATCAGCTAAAAACAACTGTTTTATCCCTGAGCGCATGAATACTGGAGGGTTTTTCTTATGCTGTTACAGAGAATATTAATGACAGTAGAACCAGGACTAAGTATGTTCCTTGATATCATAAGCAACAACAGTTTTAGGAATAGACACAAAAGGTCCAGTTTTAACATTAAACTTATCCATTGTATTTGATTTTCTTTGCTTTTTATTTCACCCCTGACACTTTTCCATGGCACTTCCTTTATTCTCTGATCCTCTTCAAGCTTTCGCTCTGGTCCTGGCCTTCCTATTGACTTGATACACTTCTGTGTCTTTGGGTTCCGTTTTGTTTCTTACTCAAAGTACCTTCATTTTGATCTAGAAGGGAAGAAGGAAAATTAGGAGAATTTTTATTTCAGTTTGAAAAATTTACCAATATGAGATCTGAGAACTTCAAACGAACCTCTTTGACCATTCTTTGCAGTTAGTTTTCTTCTCATCTCATAGTACTGATCTCTCTTTCCCTCTCTCTTTTTTCCTTTGTGAATGTCTATCAAATGGATGAAGAATCTGTCTTACTCCTTATCTGGCGTTACCCCATTTCCCTAAAAGCTTTACGTTTTATGAGAAGTGCGTCTTCTCTATGTGGTGTGTGGTTGAACTAAAAACAACTAAGAGCAAATACTTTGTGTATGATAGCCATTTACTTTGGGCTACACAAAGTTTCTCAGGGGACTGGAAGAAATAGCAAGAGTAATCTCTGTACCCTTTTCACTGTGAAATCCCAGTTATTCTTCTCTCCATCCTGATGATGTTTGATACTGCCATTGCCGAAGTGACTATTCCACAGAGAACCTTGCAACCTGAGGGAAAATGTCTCACACATTACCTGGAAAATTATCAAAAAGACAATGAGATAATGGCAGTGGAAAAAATGTTGCATTACCTTTGTTCTCCCATTTCCCTCTATGACTTCATGGTCATGTTTGAATTTAGTTCAAGAGAAAAGGGAAGAACGCTGAAAGTACATGTGTATATGTAAGTGTGTATATATACATATGTACACATATATATGTTTTTCCGTGCTCACAAAGATATGGAGAATAAATTTAGCAGGCAGAGCAGAAACTGATAAGATTAAAAATTTTAAATGTAGCCAGATTATAGTTTCTTAATTTCAGAAATTCGGATGTCTCAAGTGATAGGGATATTCAGTATTTTAAGTCTCATATTGACAACAGTCTGCTTGTGATTTAATAAATAAACCAGTAACTTTTGGGATGAATGTGGTATATCTTTAAGACATAAATATTGTGGAGAAAAAAAACCTGAAACAGGTTGGTTTTGGTTTTTTTTTCTCCCCACTTGCTGCTGCTTTTTCCCTTTAGAAGTCATTACAGTCAATTACCAACACAGGTTAGCTTTTCTGGTAGGTTATTCTTACAATGTGTCATTTTAAATTGAACTCTGACTTTGAAGAAACTAAATTGTCTAAATAGAAAGCAAAGATTAATCAGCAAATAGTGAAACAAACTTGATTGCACAGAAGTGGCAAAGCATAAACAACCTTGCATTTGCAACCCATAAAATATTAATTAAAATAACTAAGGTTAAGGAGTAGTGACTGTAAAGAGTTTTGTTCCTACTCCACTATTATTTTCAAAGTGTCTTGATTTGCTTTGCTTGAAGAGACTCTTGAACTTTGTGATTGACTTTAAGATAATCTGAGTTCTGTTCTTAGCACCTAAAAGTAATGCTTTGGAAAATACAATTTGGGACTTTGTTGTTTTCTCTCGTTTTCTGTTGTATAGGGATCTTAGTGTTAATACTGTGAGGAGATGAGAACTATAACAGGTGAGGAAACAGATTTCCTGTAGATCTGAGCTGTGGAACAATTATGTGCAATTATCTTTTTAAAAAAAACACAAGCAAACAAAACAAAACTTCCCCCCCCAAAAAAAAAACCCAACAAAAAAACCAACAAAACCCAAACCCAAACAACCAACAAACAACCAAAAATCAACAACCCCCCCAAAAAAAACCAAAACACAAAAACCTAAACCAAAACTGCTCACAAAAACCTCTTTGCACCTATATTCTTGTTCTCCCCACTTCATGGAAGAAAGAGAAGGTAGATTTCTTATAGAACAGGGAAAGGACCCAATCTTATGCTCCTAGGATGAAGAAATGCTTCCAAAAAAAAAGCGATGCCTGAGAAGTATCAGGTAGGTAGAAGAGAAATCTGTGGGGAAAAGAGGGAACTGAATCAAGGCAGTTGATCAGCGACCAGTCTTTCCAAATGTTTTCTAGACTGCAGTCTGAATTCTGCAGTTCTCTCTGCCAGTGCCGTACTGCCTGGCAGTGGTGCGGAAGCCTCGTCTCAGGCAGCACGCATCAGCTCAGGAGATCTGGGTAGCTGAACGGCAAAAATCAGTACAGAATGTAAACGTGGCATGGTCAAAGAGACAGAAAGGAGATTCGATTGCCTCCTTTACATGGATGTTTTCTGAATGAATGTGTTTTCCTCAGGACATTTAAGGATCATTATGGAGAGATTAATACAGATTTCAGCTATGATCACAGCAACAGAAAATATAATGCTGAACTCTACTTAAGAAGGAAACATTATTTTATGCATTATCCTCTAACATCTCAGTATAAACTGATATTTTCTTTCCTGGTAATTATATAATTTAGATTTTGTTGTTTCAGAGGGACGAAACGAACTGTACAATGCTCCAGAAGTTCTGGAAGAGTAAAATCTGAAGGATAGGACAGCAAAAATATTATAGGTATAGAACAGCAGGGAAGAAATTGGAAAAATTGGCATACAAAGGCAGAAAGGAAAAGGATGTTGTGTGCTGTGTGATAGTTGTACAGGAGTGAGGATCAGAATCTCATAACGGCTTCCAATATATTCACAATTTTTCAAAAAAGATGTACTCCAAAGTTCACTCTTTTTTCTTACAAGGTGGATTCATGGGTACAACCTTAAAATTTTCTCTTTTTTTTAAAAATAATAATAATAATAATAATTTAGGAGAGTGAGAGAAGGAGAAATTTCCTTCATTACATGTTTTCTGGTAATTTCTTGTTCAAACCCACTTCTGCCTTCAGCAGTGATTTTTGTGTAATGTTTTAGGTCTACAAATTATGATTAGTTCTCTAGAGTAAAAAGAATTAACCAGGTCATCCTACTTACATATTCATTAGGAAATAAATCCTAAAATATGGGAGGATCATTCCATTCAACTCCATTGGTGTTAGCTGAGATCTTCCAGGCTGATTTTTATCGCTTAACTGCTGTTTGTGTCAAACAGAGCCAAATGATTAATTTTACATTTAATGATATATCATTTAATCTTTCACTTTATAAAGAACAATATTGTATCATTTCAGTATTAAGTTATTTATTTGTAGAAACATTGATGTGTTTATTATCTTTACCCGTGAATTTGTTATCAAAATGCAAATAGGCTATTACACTTAAAGGTTGATTAAGAGCTGTAATTTTGTTAAATACTAGCAGGTTTTCACAGGCAGAAAATTAACTGTTAGGACTGTGCTGCATATTTAAGTAACACTTAGATATATTGTGTAATTCATTATGTAACAACAAGACACCAAATGTTTCAATTTCCTGGAAAACAAACACAGACATAATTGGAACTTGAGGTATTGTTGGTGTAAGTAGAGGAGGTATTACCTAAAGACATAAAACTTGTATTTTTCACACTCTGAAATGGCACCTTTTTTCCCCCCTTGCATTATAACTTTACACTTCACTGGCAGAACATGATACCCAACAGATGTGCCTAACTAGAAACACAGTAGAGCTGGTAGAACTAGCTTCTCCACATGCCCTTCCTTTTTTTAAAGGAATATTCTTTTTTAAAATAATCAAAATAGTGTGCATTGGATAAATTATTCCAATATAAAGCTAGGTAACATGTATCTAGGGGTTTTTTTAAACATGCAGTAGAAGAGGTTGTGTTTTTTTTAATTTGCATGTATTTGTAATTGAATATAATATGTTTGTTATATATGTTCTACATATTGCTCTGCTTTTACTAAGCAACACTAGGAGGTGGCAGTTTCAAAACAAGAAAAAATAGTTGTTAGTTTCTTATTGTATGATTAATCCTTTGTGTAATTGCTTTCTGGAGAATGCTGTGGATGAGAACAATTTTCAGAGGTTCAGTGAAAAAACGCAGAACTGCATGGAAGAGAAATTTCTTAATAGTTACTAAATCCAAGAAAACAACTTTAGGTCAGGCAGTCCCTGAGCTGTACACAGAGATCTGGGAATACTTGGACGAAGTATCACATGGGGCCATATTGTCCTTACATTCCTGTATCTTACGTGCTTTGGTACTGTCAGAGGCCATGGACCAGGCTGACTGAGATGAATCTTTCAGCTGCTCTGGTTTGGTCAAGTCCTATGTTCAAAATATTTTGTTTTAGTCCTACTGGAACTTTTGAAGTGAAACTTCAGAAATTTCATGCTATGATTTTGAAAACACTGTACTGTTAAAATGCCATGATACATAGGAGCTCTAGTGTCTGGTCATGAGGCTACTATGCTGTCATGTACATATAAACCCTCTAAAAGTACTAAAGTAAGGCTTACTTGCCTCAGATTATGTCCTTGCATGCCAGGAAATAGAAAACAAGAATTATGTCTTTTTGCTTGCCTTTCTATAGCATGCTGATTATTACTAAGGCCAAGATTTATTAAAAAAAAAAAAAAAAAGGTACAAAATGCTATGCTGTTGATACTCCTTTTAACTCGGTGTCTACTTATGACCTAGATACTAGTGGTTGGATTCCTGCCTTTATTTCTTGATTTAAAAAAAACCTCCCACTAACTTGAGATTACGTATCTAAAGTACGAAACTGTGCCATAGTCATATTGTTACTTCTGAAATTAAACATCATGGTGTAAGGAAATTTAAAACTAATGTTTAAATTAAAATATTTTAAGCTTGTTATATATAGGTGGGTAAAAAATGAAACAATATTGAAGAACCTATATCTCCACATTATTTTCCTGTAAAATGACAGACCTCCAGTCAGTTCCATTGTGTTTCAATTGTATTCTGTGAAAGCATTGTTTCTGCAAACCTTGTTTCATATAACGTCTGTCTTTTTTTGTCTCTTTCAAGAATGTGCACAAGTATCCTTTTCCTAGCCAGGAATCTACTTGTGTAACAGCGTTAGTCTATTTGTACTAACAGTACTAGACAGTGCTAGTCTAATTCCCAAATTACATCTACGGAAATTGTTGTGAATTTATCTCCTCTTAGAAAATTGATCTTATTAGTTTCCACAGACTCTTATGGTACAATGGTATTCCTATGACCTATCTGACCCACCGATTTTGGTCATTAAGCAGTACCTTTTGTAAAGCAGCCACTTTGCTCTGCATTTTCCTTTCTGATTTCTGCTGGTTATGGGTATCCTGATAGATGCATTTAAAAAAATCTGCCTTGGCTCTGCATTCTTTTTAATAAATAAAAGTTTTAACTTTACCTTACCATACCCAGAATTTTGGTCCACCTCTCTTCTTCTAATGTTATTATCAATGTGTAGTGGAAACTAATGGTCTCCCAAATGCATTTGGTCTAGCTATCTTATGAAAAAAAACCACAAAACAAACAACAAAATCGCTGCAAGGATATCACTGTTTGTGATTCTCCTTGTACCTCTTCCCTAAGATTTTTTTTTCTTATTTCTGTATTTATTTAGCAGTTTATATTCTCATTTTTGATACAGTGTATTATTGCTTAAAAGGTTATTTTTATACTGGAGATGAATAGTCTAATTCTGATGTCACCTGAATAGAGTCAGCGTAAATCAGCTTGGAATTAGACTGCAATGGAAAGATTCCTTGACCTTGCTGACTTAACCACCTGTTCTTTGGGCAACTGGTGTGCACCCCTAAATGGGCTTAGGAATAAATTACTAGCTGTCCTAGATATGAACTTCTCATGCGATTGGTCTTTCGTGGTATCAGCTGCACCACTTTATTATAGAAACCTGTTCTGTTCTACTTAGATAAACAGTGCATTGGAATTTAACTGAAAATTTAGAAGAAAATCCATGTGTTCAAGTTGAAAAGTGGTTCTGTTTGCCTTATGACTTTTAAATTGAAATCTTTGAGCAAAGTTAGAAAGTTTTCCAATCTGTTTTCAGCCTTTCCTTCTGAACACAGAAGAGTGACTGGCATGAATCAGTGGTCCTTTCCTTGCTTCAGTGGCTCAACCAAGCCTCTCTGCATGTCGGTAGGAACATGTTAACCATCCTATTAACTCCTTGGTTGCTGGGAGTGCCTTCCCAGACAGACCTGTGGTCCTTGAAATGAAAACTCACTTTTTTTGTTCGTTTGTTTGTTTTTTAATATAAGAAAGGATTAGGGGTTTGTTTATGGATGCTTTACTTTCTGAAGTCTGTCTGGTTGTTTAACCCAGGAACTAGTTAGTAATGAAATAGTGAGCTCTGAAGGGAGTTAAAGTCGTAACTGTGCTGTAAATAAAACACTTCAAGTTAGAAGATGTGAGTGAAAATACTTTGAGTGACTAATCAGGTAGCAGAAGAAAGCGATTTTTTTCTCATCTTAAAGGATGCTGTAAATGGAATAGGTTGGGATTTGAGTATCTAGCTTATGCTATGGGGGCAAAAAGGAGGCAATTTACACCTGTAGACTGTACTAACCTTGTAATTTCTTACACAGATATTTTTCTCCAGGGAAAATGGTCCCTTACTTGAAAAGCAATGAACAAAGGTTAAACCAGTTTCTGCTTACATGCTTAAACAGTTAGAGAATGCTCAAATTATAGTTCTGCTCAAAACCTTCTAACAGGATGAATGGGGGGAAAGGCCAAGGCTAGTCACGAGAGGAAGAAAAAGCAGGAATGCAGAACACCTAGACACAAGTCTGAACGAACTTTCCATGGATGTTAAAAACCAAAATCTGTGTTTAAATGCTCACTCTTTTGACCTGCTGAAGTCTTCTGGAGCCCTGGCCTGGGGTGAATATACAGTGTGTATGTATCTGAATAAACTAACTATTCTTGGATCACCCACAGGCCCTTTTTAGTTGATTTTTTTCTAAATCTCTACTTCTGTCACTCATGTGTGCCCTTGGAGAACAGGATTTTTCAAGCTTACCCATACTGATTCTCCCCACACAAGTTGTCAAATTGATGATTAAACCAGTGAAAAATCTACAGCCTTTATATAAGTTCTGTTTATTATAAACTAATACCTTAAAATTAGGTGATAAAAAAGACAAAAGGCATTAGAAGTGTATTGATCACAAAAAGAAAAAAAACCACCTTTGGCAATGCTAAACAGAAAGGTCTTACTAATGGTTAATTTTTTTTTTTTATTATTATTTTTTTTTTTTTGTGTAGTACAATATAATCTCCAAACCCCTATCCTCCTCTGATGATTGACCATTCTTCATCCCATGGCTGGCTGAGCAATTACTGATCTTTTTAACCTGGGCAGCAAGATGCTTTCTTGCTCTATGTGGGGCCATGAGACTTTTGTAGCAGAACACATTAGTAAGCCTTTGTAAAGCAAAATACGAGTTCCCTATCTCCCTGAACACAGGGGACCTCAGTTTTTAAGTGCTGTTACAGAAAAAAAATAACCTGTGGCAATAAACACGAGGACTGCATATGCAGTGTATAAGTTGCCATTGACCCTCCAATGTGTGCCAGGAGCAGCTTTTTGGCATACTGTTTTGTAAGTAATGAGATTTTAAAGTTGCATGGAAATCTGTAGCACTTTTCATTTTCAGAAATATTCAATATTTCTGAAAATTATCTCTTGCCCTCTCTTTCTATACATCTGTGACAGTGAAAAGTAAAGAATGGCCAAGGTAGGTGACCTGCTGGACATTATCAAGAATGATGTTAGCTGTAGAACTATTATGTTTGTCTTACCCTTATGTTATGGTGCATGGGTTTTTGCTTTCATCTTTTACACTCTGTGCCTCCATCATCCCCTCTGCAGCAGTTTAGAGGAATCTATAGTTCTGCAAATTCCAAGTTTCTATCAAGTTTCTTCTTTGCTACAAATAGCATAAGATTGTGGGTTTAGGGATTCCCTGTTTAAATGAATGACTGAGATCACTCCAAACATTTGTTGAGGGTTTTGATCTGTTTCCAGCTGAGCTGCCTTTGGCTTGGAGGTGGGCTTGTCTTGCTGACTGGGTCATGCCTGTTTTTCCCCTCTGTCCTGACAAGCTGTCAGTTCTGTGTTGATATGTCTATTTAGTCACTTTCGGGTTTCTTTTTTTTTTTTTTTAAGAATTTAATTCAGCTTCTCCTTTCACTGTTCCACTCCACTTTAAGCCAGCTAGTTTTTTTACTGGATGCATAACTATTTGATATAATAGAATATATGCAACAGTATTTTTTCTGTATCTTACCCAGCTTGGATTATGCTAATAACAATATTTAGCACGTTTATGCAGCTTGAAATAATTGCACAGAGATTAACTAATTATTCATCACAGGGAGGTAAATGGAGGAAGAATTATCATTTGTTTTTTAAATAGAATGAAAGCTGAAGCAGCTCGCTCAAGCTCTATAATGAGTTGAGTAAAAGTAGATGGAGGATTTGCAACATTTCATTTTTTTTTGAGAAATAAGCTTATAATGCCTTTCATGACACAATGTATTTCAGTAAATTAATATATCAAGTTAGTCTCGACAAATGTATTTCTCATTACAATGCCAGCATCATTTTACCTGACTATATATGAAGCACAAATGCTTTCTGTATTCAGATCCTTGAGCACCTAGTGCAAAAATTACTGTATAGACCAGATTAATTTTTATATGACCTTTAGGCTATGCCAGTACAGGTTGATTGTATAAATAATAATTTAAAAGTATTGATTTGTTCTATTTTCTGCTTTTGCTGTATTGGAAAATTTCAGCCTTATGCTTCAGTATGGCACAGCTGCTACTTCAAAATTTTAAAAAAATTACACTTCAGAAAAATATAAATACATTTCAGTCTAGGACATTGCTGAAAGAAGTCATGAAGTGAAGGAAAGGTTATATGAAGGGTTCTAAAATAAAACAAGTTGTCTTCCAATTCCTTATCCTGTGGCAATTACTTGAGGACAGTAGAAACATTTAATAAACATTGAACAAAATTGGTTAATTTAATATGAACATGTAAGAAGTCATCCAAAGTTTCATGCAGACTTGTGCCTGAAGGCATAAAGCAGGACTTGATGGACCTCAGACTGCTTTTACGTTCTCACAGGTTATGAAAAATTATTCTATACTGATGTTTTGCTGCAAAATAATGCTTTGGACATCTTCCTAATGATACTGGTTTGTGAACTTACTGCAACTGCTTATTATTATATATTTTTAATCCATTTGGCATTTTATCTTGTTATTCAGTTATATAATCTCTCAGTTTGTATGAGTGAACATTCTATCATTCAAGTCATGATTGAAAATATGTGTAGACCTGGGCCATGGATAGACTCCTCTAGAATTCTGCTTAAAATGCATTTCTGGTTGGCAGCAAACTGTGGATCACTGCCTTTATATGAAGTTTTGTGCCCATCTTCTGTTTTCTTCATCAAAACCAAATTTCCTGGTTTACCCATGAGAGTGTCCTGAGGGACAGCACCAAGTGCATTACTAAAGTCAAGACAGATTGTCTCTAATGGCTCCCCCTTATCTGCCAGGCCCATTATCTTATCACAGAAGGAAATTGGATCATTTTGATGTGATTTTTTCTTGACAGATCCATGTTGGCTGCTTTTTATCACCTTTATTATCCTGTAGGTGCTTTTAAATTGACTCTTAAGTGATTTGTTCTAGCATCTTTCTGAACATTGAAGTTAGACTGGCTGATATATAATTTTCCAGACCCTTTTCCTCATTTCAGAAATACCCGTGAAGTTTGCCCTTCACAAGTCCTTTAGAAACTTCTCTTTATATCTTCAACAAATTCTCAAAAATAAGCATTAATGACTCATGGATTGTGTTGGCTAGTTTCCTGCGTACCCTAGGGTGAACTGTATCAGGTCCTGTCAACTTGGATGCATTTAATTTATCCAAATATATTTTCACTGCTTCTTTTTTTTCTCCTTTTTTCAGCACTGTGACTTAATCATCATCTATTCTGCTCTAATGCACAGATTTTTAAAATGAATTACTGATACATTCCTTTAGAGGTTTACATACGTGTATTATAAACATCCTATTTTACATGTACATCCCATTTTATATGTGTTATTAATGTACTTCCCATTTAACCCTCAAGATGGTTTTCAAATCTTACAGTTACAGTCAGGAACAAAGAAATTGCATTACTGGGGAAATTTCAGTTACCAAAATTAATCTGTGATCTAATAATAGTTGACAATACATTTTAAACAAAGTGCAAGCAGAGAGATGAGATACCCTCCATCCCCAATGCTTTTTAATGAACAACTGAGAAGTAAGTTTAATTCTCAGCATGATATTTTTTTAATCAAATCCCAAACCCTTTGCTTTTAAGTGTCCATTTTTTTCTCTGTCAGTTGTAAAGATGGATTCTCTTTGAACCTTAGTAAAATTTTGACCATTTGGATTTAAGTTTTATCTATACCTTTGTGGTGTGTATTTTGTTTTGTTTGGGGTTTGGGTTGTTTTTTCTGTTTGGTGGTTGTTTGTTTTGTGGGTTTATTTTTATTTTTTAACTCCAAGCAGTACTTACAGCGATTTCAAAATTTTGGTACAGTTTTCACTTTTGAAGAGCAGATAGTGGTGAGTGCTTTGTAATGTGCTATTTTGTGGGATTGTTTTTTGTTTTCTATATGCAGAAGGGATTTTTATCTCTGTGTGGGTCTTTAGTTCAGATGCATTCTGTATTGCTCAATTCAGACAAACCATTTGTTACTATGGATTTTCAAAATTGCTCAATTTTCCAGACTTGTGCAAGACTCTCCTTCTTCAACCCAAGCCAATTTTTTTTTTCAGCATATCTCATCCAGTATGCAATGCATCACTTCATTTAATGATAGCAAGCAGAGTGTGTAGTGTTCCTAACAGTCCCAGAGACGCTTTATGGGACAATCAAAATCCTCAAGGACAACTTGCGTGCAGCCAATACTGACTCAGCAGAGTTCAAAGCATCTTTTAAAAGTGTATGTAATCACTGTCTATTTTGAGCACAATTGTTTGCACAATAGCTTGCAAAGGCAACACAATTTAGTGAGAACATCTTTGGTTTTGTGGTGTTATATAAAGTTTTCAAAACAGATATGTAGCTGGGATGCATAATTTATGTATGAATTTAAGCTCTGTTACTTTGAGAACTGGTTTAAAGGTAATACTTGTATATGTGTTTATAGGTGAAAAGTACCTGCTCTGAATTGACTCTGGAGTACCCATACAACATATTTGTTTGAGAAGTAGGAGTTTATTACAACTCAGAAAGGCCCATGAAAAGAGAAACCAATGCAACCATTGCCCTCCTCACTGCATTTTGTCTTTCAGTGGTAGAAAACCCAACAGCACAATGTTACCTAAGCTGTGGACAGATGAACCATAGCGGTGCTCGTTTTAGAGGTAATATTTTAGAAGAGAAAATCTCCCAAGACTTTTGAAGGACTTTTTTGTGATTACAACTACTTAGATGCAAATAACAATATTAACATAACATCACACTTCAATATATTTAATGCCTGTTCTGTATTTGTTTTGGACTACATAACCCTGACTGTGACTACATTTCTTGCAATTTTTACCATGCCTTCTGTGCGCTCCAGACTGATTCAGCAAAGCACATTGGTTAGCCTGAACCCTCTGCACTGTGAATCCAAGCTGTTCATCTGGTAGATCTATTCAACTTTCAGATTTTTGGCTAGTTACGTCAGCATGCATGTCTTCCTGAGACAGCTGAATTATTCCGCTTTGCAGCATGTTCTGGAGCTTTGCCATTTTGATTTCATTACCGTTATACTAGAAAAAAGTTTCTGAATGTTTTGCTGTGCAAAGGGTGGCTGGCTGAAGGACGCTGTGGGTACTGACTGGCTGTGGCTGTGAGAGATTCACATTTAAGTCTTGACTCAGAAAGATCTGGAATGGGATACTCTGGCTGAGATACAGCAGGGTATTTAATCTGCATCATTCTAAATCATTATAAATAAGGAACCCGAACCTGGCTTTCATGCAATCTAGGCTATGTTTTACCTTTTATAGTGTCTGTCTTCTATTTTTGCCCAGTAAACAGTATGTGCTATTGAAATAGAAATGTTTTAGCTTCACCGTGGCAAAAATTGTTGTGTCAGTATTTCCTCTTTATCTATCAGCAGCCCTGCGTTCTGTGGGGGATACTAGCTATAGAAACACCGAGCAACCGGTGGGATACTGCAGTCTTTGTTAGGCTGTTACTGCTTTGTGATTTAGAGTTTTACTGAAAAGTCTGGCGGTCAGTTTTGTATGCTTGTCCTGAGAAAGAGACCACTAAAACACTTGGAATCACTAATGCTTAGGGATGTGTTTGCAAAAAGAGTGAGAGTATGAAGATCTGAATTTCTATTGAAATAATAGTCTTTTAAGCTAAAAGATTTTTTGTTTACATACTGAATTTCAAGAAAATATTGTTTCATATTCTACTTAAAAGGTAAGCAGTACTTACAGCTTATAAGTGATGCAGTTGTCTTAAGTGACATTATCACTAAGGGATTTTTTTTTTTTTTTATTTCATGTGCAGTGGTTTCCTTCCCTTTTCTAGGTGGGAAAGAGGCTGTCTATGGAAAGAAACTCCAGTATATCTTTTGCTATCTGTGTACTTATAAAGATCAGTTCACTTGTTCTGCGTAGTTCAAGTGCAGATCCAACCTCCAGCATGGAAGATCTAAATATAGTGGGTCTTTCACCTTGCTGTATATTCACCTAAAAAGCACACCATGTTGTATTAAAGTCAGTAAAAAAATACTGTCTTGACCACCTATGTTGATTGGGAAGGCAGCAAAGTTAGTACAAGTTTAAATGTGTGAATCCAGGAAACTCACAGCGCGTATGACATCTTCACTTAATTCTGTAACTCAGAACATGGAAGTGACATATGTGATTCTATAATAAGTCTCTGGTCCAGTCCAATATGCTTTTGAAAATTGTACCTTCACCTCTCAATATGTCATTATTTAGTTGCAACTTTCTGAGCTTATTCTTACTAGAGGTAGACTTCTTCACATTCACCCATCTATTCTCTGAAAAATAAGCAGAAAATTGTGTTTGAATAACCTGTTATCCCCCTATAATCCCTTAGAGAATTCAAATTTTTGTAGAGGACTGAAGGCAGCGGGTTGATGAGCATTGATAACATGCAGCTGTGGCCTTGCCTCAGCGGCAGTGGGTTGATTGACTTGGATTATGTGCAGGTGTAGCTCGTTCCTGCGAAGTGGTTAAATAGCCCTGAGGAGTGTGGGGGAGGGCATTGGATGGAGGAGGAGTGGTGTGGTCTGATCTGACCTGACCTCTGGAGGAAGGAGATATAGTATGGACAGAATCTGACCGTAGATTAAGGTAAAGACTTGTTGTAGCCTACTAGTTTCTTTATGCTGCAACAAATTTTCATTGTTATTGCTATGCTGTTCATTTCCAGTTGTATTAGTAGCCAAAATTACAGGTTCACCTTGTAGTCTTGTGTAAAAATAAGTTGTATATCAAATCCATTTAAACCAGTCATGGGTCATGAGTAGCAGGGGAATGGAGTGGTAAGAGTATTACCTGAATTTGCCAAAGAGAATTACCTAAAACTTGTGTGTTTAGATTGGATATCCCTTGTTTTTTTACTTCATTTTTTAAAATCATTGAACCTTGAAAAACTCACTATGTTTTATTATTGGTTCATATGCAACATCGAAACACTTGTCTAACGTTGCATACTCAGAAAATCCAATTAGATAAAATTCTTTTTGGTATGCTCTCCATGCCAGTTCTGCTTTCACCTTTATCTGCTGCAAATAAGCTGGAGTTGAAATAAATATCAATACATTTAGATCAGTTGCACATATCAGGTGTTTGTACGTACACCAAGGCTGTCTACCATGTTTAGGAAGGCTTTCTTTGAAAAACATAGTGGGTGGCTGCTAGAAATGCACAGGCTTAGGAGCATGCAGGGAGAGAAAACTGAACGCTATTGCTGAATTCAGCCATCAAGGTTGACCCTTTCTCCATGTATTTTTTTTAAATATTTTCTTTCCTAAAATTGGACACCAGCCTTTAGTGCAATATGAGGATTTGTGGTATTAAATTAAATCAAATTATTTCTTTTTCTCTTCCTTATTGTTGTCTTTTTGTGCCACAGTTTTTTCCTTCTGCTAGCATTCAGCTGCAGCCCAAAAGAGATGGAGAAAAGATTCTTATTTTAGTCTAGCTTGTCTCAAGTGTTAACTTGAATATTTGATTACTTTGCTCAAAAACTCTGATCTCTTTCCCCTCACATGAAAGAGTAGGGATAAATCTTAATTTAGGAAAACTATCTTATACCAAGACAAAGGCAATATTGACCTTTCTCAACTAATTAGAAGTTCATTTTTTGATATGTAACATGAATGACTGTTGAGTGCTGGTCTCATTCTGCCACATTGATTATGTAGAGGATTGTTGGGTAAGATGTCAGGAGACTGGGCTGCTGTGTTTTTTTGCAAGGGTTAATGGAAAGTAAAAAATTATATAAGCTAACTATTATATAGAACATAATTCCAAATTGTGTTATTATGAATTTATGATACATGTTACAAATATAAACCTTTTGTATTGAAAATCTTATATTTAACACTTAAAAGCTAATATTTTATTAAATATAATTTTTAACAAATGCCACATAATGGCTATTACAGAAAGAAAATAACAGCTGAAAACTTCACTCAGAGCAAAGTTTCAAGGACATGCAGCTCTGGAAGACTCCCATTTCTTCCTGAAAATTAGAAAATTCTTTTCATCTGGGTGGAAAGCAAAGGGGAGCAACCTCTGAAAATTCATGTTTTTTTTTCTAGTCCATGACTCCTTCATAAACATCTTGGGAGGCATATGTGAAGAACAAGAAGTAAAGATTATTGCCCAAAATGCATGGGAAAAGTGATTCAATAGTATATTTCTGAGTGAAGGGGGGAAGGCTCATATGCATGAAATTGTGTTTCTAACAAAACGTGTTCCTCCGTTGTTTTCATCACCTCCACCCATTTACTCCTGTGATTTTAGCAGGCTCCTTAGGCAAGAAATTATCTGTCTGCCAAGTAACAAACTCATAGACACAGATTAAATTTCATTAACCTCTTTATCTTTAATTGCAAGTCTATATCTACTAACAACTTCAAGCTCTTTAATAAGCAATTTGTATTCTTTTCAATACTGTCTCAAAAGTGACTTAGGAGCCCTAGGGGAAAATTTTTCCAATATTGATTTCAGAGAGAGAAAAATCTCTAAGGTTTTTGAAAGTCTTGCTTTATCTTTAGGTGAAAAAGAATTTGGAAAGCATTAATTTAAGTTAAATAAAGTAAATTAGTTAAATTAAGTCAATTAAAAGTTAATACAAAGATCCTAAATCACTCGGTACTTTTCTAAACTACTGTTTTCTTTTTAACATTTGAACTATAGTCCTTCTTTTGAAAGCACAAATATCTACTAATTAACTCAATTTGATATTTAAGTATTTTCTCTTTTTATACAGCAAAGATTTCAACAGAATTGTACTTAAAACTTTTTAAAAAATGGAATTTAAATTGTGCATGTGACTGTTAGGGATGTCGGCTATTGAAAATAGGAGATGGTTACTGAAATATTGTTGAAAGAGCACTATAAACTGTGAAGGACCTCACAGGAAGAGCAACAGGACAAGTTGTGTTAGGTAACAAGCCCAAAGGCAGAAGCTGATCTATTAAAAAAGACAGAATTTATGGCTCATTAGATAAAGTCACAATTTAACCCAGTGTTCAAACACACGATGCTGATGGGGGGGAAAAAGGCATGCAATTAATCAGGTGATCTAGGAGAAGGCAGACAATTAAAAGAAAACTCTCATCTAAAGTTGACTGTGTAAAAGTCTGGTGATGGAAGCGCTGGCTCCTTCTCGCTCTGGAGAGGAGTGCGGTATGTGAAAGCCACAGGATGGCTGAGTCCTTTCAGAACAGTTCAACGCAATAATGGTAAAGAAACAGTCTCACAGAAGAGCTGATGCTTCTGTTGGTTTTATAGATTTTTCTACCTTTGGGTCCCCTAGGCCCTGTTGGGCTAGGTACTTTTTATTGTTGTGTGTTTGTAAAATACTTGTTCAGAGAACTCCTCATCTAAACAGACAAGATGTTGAAGGGGCACAAGGGGGCAACGGGATGCAGCAAAGCAGTGGCGAAGTGAGTTGTAAACTTCAGGCAGTAGATAGATCCTCTTATCAGTCATCTCGGCAGCTAGAATATATACTGCTCTGTGTATTTTGTTACCATACTGACAGATGCAGGCTGCCCAATACAGGCCTTGCTCCGAGTTCACTGGCTGGGAATTCAGAATTGATGGGTCCTTTGAGCTTTGAAACTTTGCCTGGGACGTTTAGTGTCTGTTCAGGAGAAGTGAGGGAAAATGCATTGTTTGATATAGCAAATCCTGGGGAAAAAAACTACTTTCTGGCTGCTGCACTTGATATCAAGTATTTATTAACACTGCAGCCTAATTCTTTTTCATGACTGTCATGTTTATGCTTGTTGCTGAGGTTATTTTTGAACATTAATTGGCAGTTAAAGTAACCTTGTCCAATGCTCTTTCGCTGCCTCTTTTCCCTTGGTTGCTTTTCTCTTCTCATTCTCTACACTTCTAATAAATATTTCAAATTCATTTGTTGCTTTTTATTGCACTTTGGTCACAGCAGACAGAGAGCTTGGCTTAATCTGTGCTCTGGAAGGTAGATAAGCTGAAAAAATGGGAGCAGAGAATTCCTGGGTCAATGGCAATAAGGGCACAAATAAAATGCTGCAAAAACTCTTCTATAAGTCTAACTTCAGCCAAGCTGCAATGGTGGATTTTGATTTGTTTGTCAATGTATACATTCATATAGAAAAGATGACAGAAATATCAGAAAAAGGATGGAAGAGGGAATTGTGATGTAGTGCTGGAAATAATGCAATGAGGATTACTTCTCTTTTCAACATATTTAAACACACACCCCCCACACACTGTTTAATGTTTTTAATTCACTTTTGATCTTTTTTTGATTGGTGCATTGTTAGTTAAGAAATGAGGCTTACAGCTATATTTGGTATTTTAAAAAAGGACAAAAATGGATGCATAGAGGGGTGGGATGTGGGAGATGGGCAAATTTGAGCTTTCTTGCTCCAGCATAGGACTCAGAAGCAGGTGGTGTGTAGGGATATAATGCTGGGCGCAGAGTGTCCCTCTTGCAATAGAGCCACTGTGTCCACCAATGTGAGGTAACACCAAAAAAACCTTATTCATTATCTTCCTGAAATTCCTTGTAACCTTCCTAAATAAGTATCCCTACACTCTCTAACATAGTCACTTTTCTTAGTAGTATAAACACAATTACTTGAATAACCTTATTAATTGCAGTGGCTTTTTCCTTCACACCTCAGCTCAAATTCCTAATTCCTGTTTCCTCTGATGCATTTTTTCATGAAGAATGTAGAATCATAGAATCATTTAGGTTGGAAAAGACCCTTAAGGGCATCAGGTCCAACTGCTAACACACAACTGCCATATCCACCACTAAACTGTGCCCCTAAGCACATCTACGTGTTTTTTAAACATCTCCAGGGGTGGGCATTTCATCACCTCCTTGGGCAGCCTGTTCCTTGTCCCTCCTTTTGTTTCTAATGTTTTTAATTTGTAAAAACATTTTTTCTTTTCTTTTATGGCAGTGGCCAGCCTTAGTTGTATCTGGGTTTTTTCTTCTCTAATCCTTTCTCTACATAATGCTGTGACAGCCTAATAGCCCTCCAGAGCTGCTGCCCCTTCTTCCAAAGGTGCTAAACTCTCCTTTTCCCTGAGTTCCAGCCAAAGCTCTGCTCAGCCAGGCCGGTCCTCTCCCTGCTGGTTCATCCTTCGGCACATGGGAACAGCCTGCCCCTGTGTCTTTCAGATTTCCTTCTTAAAGAATGTCCAGCCTCCCTGGACCTCTTGGCCCTTCATAACGAATTCCCAAGGGATTTTATCAACCAGTCTCATTAGCAGGCCAAACACACTTTATACCCTACTCTCTTCAGACCAGTGGCCAATCCTTATCTTTGTTACTGACTTTTTATTTCTCACATTTCTTTTTTGCATTGTTTTAGATTAAGGAATGCATTTACACTTTAATATCTGCATAAACTAAGTGATTTTAAATTGGAGTTTTATAAGTTCTTGCAGGTCCCATAAAAGTGTAACCCTTATGCCTGAGGACTTTCAGAAATTCATAAAGACACTTGGATGCAATTCCTATAACTCTCAAAGAATAATGATGAGTTATTTGGAAAGCAGAATACACTGAAAAGAATAATGATGCAATAAATCACTAAGCAATATCTCTGGATATGTTTAAAAAGGTGATATTGTTCTGATTATAATCTCATTTGCTACATGTTTAATGTAAAGCGTACACCAAACTTTTCTGTCTGAGGCAGAAATTGTGGTTGGGTTTGGTTCCCATGTAAAGGAAGGACAGTTCCCCCATTAGAAAAATTCTGCAACATGTTACTGAGCTAACTCATGTAATAGTCAAGAAATGGACATACATATATGCAAATTAATAAAAAACAGAGAGGGGAAAAAAGTAGTTGCTGGTTCAGTGTTCAGAAGGTACTTGGAGGTTCAATGAACCTACAATGGTACAGAGAAAGTTATTGCTGACTTCATTTGTGTTTTGTACACTGCTGCAGGCATTTTGTGGTTTAAAAGGACAAAGTAATTTTACAATGGCATTGACAGTCAGATGCTACTGATGCGATTGTTGTGTGCTGCTCTTTTTCATGGAAAATTACCAAGCATTTACTTTGGTTAGATTGGTTTGGTGAGGCTGGTGGTGGGGAGATTAGTGGTGATGAATAATCATTCACACTCCCTACAAAATTTTAAAACCACAAATTACTTAGGAGTTCCATTTTGTCTGGAAATTTATAGGGTGAAAGCCTACAGATTAAACCCATGTGTTAGTGGAGATGTGCAACCATAAGCACAATGTGTTTCTCCATTTTTATGTAGTTTCTCTTAGTAGGCTTCTGTTCAGAGATGGAAGGCACAGAAGGAGTTGTGTGCTTAGTGACTGCCCCAAGATTTTATTTTTTTTTTCCTGTGCTCTGCAGGAAATCAGAAGGGTCATGCTAGAGCAAGACAGCTGAACTGACTTCTAGATGGAAGTGATTCTTGGTGCAACCTTCCTAATAGGTAGGCTAGAGCTTTCTTTGGATTTTTTTAATGTACACTACATCCCAAAAGGTGATGGGAGAGGGGTATATACATAAACTGTGTGTACCCCAACAAAGCTAATTTGTTCTCGGTCTGTCTCAACTTACTTTGCCTTAAATGTAGAAATACATGAACCCTGAAGACAAATCTATGACTCTTCTGGAAGACTGAAGCTCTGAAAGCTTTTATCTTGCTGCTTCATTGATCCTCAAGATAGGAGAGCTGTAGCTTACTAGTTGGGTCACACATTTCTGCTTCACCTTAGCCTACTAAAGCTTGTTTCTCCTTCCTGTTCTCTAGCTGTTTACTTTTAGATGAAATATATTATCTGACTTGCCCATGTCCCTGAATCCAGACAAGCCACAGGGGAGAGCGTGTGGTGGGGATGATCACCCCTGAGCAGTTCTGTAATCCAAGTGAGTTTAGGTCAATATTTCATGTTTTCTGCTGTTCTACTGGGTGCTCTGCCACAATGATCTTGTTCTTCAAACTCAGGAGCTGGGACTCTCCTGTTACCTATTCAAATTTGAAACCCTTGCTATCTGTATTTTTCTACACTACTAGCACAACTTTCTACAGTCAGAGTTGCAGTTAATCTTTTCTGATGTAGAGGTGCTGTTCAGTTCAGGCTTTCAGTTTTCCCAAAGTAGTTTTCTGAGTCACTTCTCATCATACTGTTATGTGAATTGAACAAATAGAGCAAAAAAAGAAGATACCCTTAGTGAAGTCAGTGGTCTAGCTGTGGATGTAGGACTCCAAGATATCCTTGTGTTATAATGCAAGTCATTTCCTGGGGATCATCTGATATTTGTCACTTTCAAGCAAAGTAAAATACTTTGGAAATACTATTTGTAGCATCATCTCTTGTGAGTCAGTTGCTAGCACTTAATGGTGATAGGCTGCATAGACAGAATTTTCTTTCATGCTTTGAGAGGAGGAATCAAGACACTACTTATGTGTGAAGCAGAAACCTTGATATTGCCTTGAATGGTTGTAGTATGCTACAAAAAGGAATTTTGTGCTGTGAAATAAGGGAGGAAACCTTCTGGATAGCATCATTATCAACTGTGTGTGATTCTATGGAGACCATTGGTGCAGTATAATGGAAAGCTTGGTATGGGACAATTATGTGTAAATAAACTCAATATGCTGTGACATGAATGATCACTCTGTGTCAGAGCTGTAACTGGGGAAATGATTAGACTGCTTTGCAATTGTGAATAAAGGCTGCCAAAGGCTGTGAGAATGAAGGCAAGAGCTTCAAGAATGAAAATAGTTTAAGCATAAGAGGAGAAAATACCAAGATACAGTAAAAACAATTTTACTGCATAGGAAACACTTCAAAAATAATTGCCGCACTTCAGCGTGACTAATGAAACCACAACATTCTACAGAATAACAAGTGATGCTGGAATAATAGGAACTTATTTGACATATCATTGTCTGAGACATGAAACATTACATGAGTCTAGTTACATTAATTATAGGATTAAATATCTTCTATGTCGATATCTTCTACCTGAATCCTTTAACCTAGCTTGAAATAAATTTTTACCTAAAGAGCATTTCTCAGTTTCTCTGAGAAAAATACTTGATTGCTTTGAGAGAATAAATTTTGCCTTTTATTATTCTCCAACATCAAAGTTTGTGGTTTTCTTTTTGGTTTGAGTTTTTTGGAGGTTTTTCTGTTGGATGATTTGGATTTTTTCCTGCTTAAATGCAAATTGGATTGTTTTTTTTAAAAAAGTGTTTATATTTTTCTAAGCTTTCTATTTTATATGTCAACACTGTAAGAAATAAAGATGAACATCTGTAAGGGTGTAACCAACCCTGTAAGAGGTTTGGAACAGAATATGACATACTGGTGATTTTTTTAGGTTAGTTTGTGATCAGTCCCAGACACAGAGGCAGGGTGGTTCTACTCTCTGTACTGTGTTCTTCTGATCTTTGTTTAATCATTGATGTTAAATTCTGATTTTGGTAAATAAATTATTGATTCAGTCTTGGAGTTCTTCCTTGCCACCTAAACAACACAACCTACTTTTATACAGAATCACTTAATTTTGTTTAGGTTCTGTTCCAGTTCAGATTTGGAGAAGGTTTATTAATCCAGACACTGAATGGAAAAGGCGTTGCCCAGTTCTACAGAGTTTACCCCTAGGTGTTTAGCTGCATTGATAAATCATGTTAATATGGCTAGATATCAAGAAGACTTTAGTCAGACGCTGGACAAATGATTTCTGCTTTGCTTGCAATTGCAATTCTGCCTTTTTCACCCTTCACTTTCATTTTTATCTTTGCAAATTCCCAGATTCAGTATTACCACTGTCACTTGCGGACTGTAGCAATGGATTTCCTGGACAGGTATACAAAATACAATAGAGATACTGCTGCAAGCTGTGTTTTGGGAGCTTTGTTTGTCCTTTGCATTTTTAACTTTCAATGTATACGTGCAGGACAACAGTTATTTTTATTTCACAATTTCTTATTTCTTCTGATAGCTGCAATAATTTGATAATATAAGTAAGGAAGAAATATTTTACAGACAGCTTTAAATTATAAACATTTTCAACTCCTGCTGAAAAACGAAAGAATGATGGCATGCTTTGAAAAGCAAAAATGCCACAAGCAGGATTATGTCTTCCAAGAGGAAAAATTCACTGAAGTATACAAGTTTGAAGGCAATCTGCTAGTCTCTTCTGCTTAATTCCCAAAGAAGCCAGGAAGAGCACACTGATCTGGTCATCAGTGTCTGGAAAAGAAACTCTGTATTCTCTGCCTCTTAAATGAAGAGACCAGTGTTTTGTAGTGATGGAGAGATACTTGGAGAAAGGTGGTTTCAAGTCACCCTCACACCCAAATAGGAGCTTCAGTGCATTTAAAATAGGGACAGGGATCATTTCTTGTTCTTTGTGTGTTTGTACAGCTTGTAAACTTTCTGCTTACATTTTGCCAATTTTTGATGATAGACTTTTTCTTTTCTTTCTTTTCCTGTGGCTTAAGGGAAAGTTTTCCATGCTGTCTTTGTGTGTGTTGCAGCAAAAATGGAGATGATAGCAGGGGACAGTCAGTGCCCTATTTTGCATCCTCTTCTCATGTGTTTAAAGCCTAGGCATAGCAGTTTGATACTTTGTTAGTTCCAGTCCAAACAAGGTCTAGTATAAACAAACAGTCGGATTTGTTTGGCAATAAAAAAAACAAACAAAACCTCCCGATGTTTGTTTTAAAAACATCACCTTATCTTTCAAGGCTTTATGTGCAATATTCAGTTATCACACAGCAAATAAGTTGGTTGTAGTTGCCCACCTGCAACCCTGTGGGAAGATACAGGAAAAGTGTGTTTTGGGTTGTTGACGGTGTCACCAAGAATCTTCAAGAACAAGACCCCCACTTATCTGAAAACACATAATTAAATGTATAACTGAAGTATACAGCCACCAATAATACCTTGTGGAATTCTAATTTTCCCCTTTTCTTCAGAATGCTTCCTGAGAATTGACCTAATACCCACAGCAGTTTCTTCAATGACCATTGTATCAGGCTGTGACAAAATCTGTGGTCTCCATAGGAGCATATTGCTAGCTTATGATTGTAATGGTCGGTTTCTAGTCTGCTCTTTTATTTTGTGCCCTGTGCTGTTAGAATTTTTGTCTAAAATTAACCAGCGAGACATAGCAAGTATATATAATTCTATGAACACTTATGTGGTTTTTAAGAGACAAATCAATCATGTGTTTCAGATTATACAAGTGATGATTTGAACTAGCTTCAAGAAAAGTCATGCAGCATAATATATTAATCTGTGAAACTTTGTTTCTAGTGTAGAATTTTTCTAAATGGCAAATTTGGGCCATAAGCTTCAGTTGGCAGTTAGCATGTCTTACAGGCATAAAATTGTTGCTGATAGTGATTTGGAGTAGTTTACTTAAGTCAAGCCACCCAAATTAGTTCACAAGACTGCTCAAATATAAGTGTTTTCACAGAAAGTTTTGTTCCTTTGTTTTCTTTCTTGATATGGTCAGACATAATGCTAACAGTTTTCTGACAGTCATCGTTTCCCAAAAAGCAGAAAAAACCAACTTCCTATAGCAAATCGGAACAGGCTGTTAAACACCATCTTTTAGTAGATGTTTATTCATGTGCTTAAAGTATCTCTTCTAGATAGTGATGGGTGTAGCGCTTCCATAAATCCTGTCTCATTCTACTTCTCTCTCTTCTGTGTCCTCTGCTCTCTAAGAAGGAATGGTAGCTCTTATCCCAAATTCTGAAGTACGTATCACCACCTTTATTCATTTTTTAATCCAGGCATTAATCTAAAATGTGCTGAAAATACTTAACTGATTGAATAAAAGCCTTGCAGTTATTATGCTCTAATCATCTTTTTCCCAAGCAACAAGGCATGAATTATAAAATAATAATTTGTAGCTAACATGGTTTAAGCATGAGGCCGAAAGCCAAATGTCTTGACAGTGCCATGGCTGAATTACTACATCGTCATTCAAACTCTGAAGCCACTTGTGTGCTCATAATATGATTATAAAAAAGAATGAAAAGCATATTCATCAATGTAATTAGTTTCTTTTAAAAAACTTAATGCATGTGGAAATATGCGTTCTACTACATCCTCTTACACTATGGAAATAAAGTTTATTTCTATTTCTGAATATTAAATTACACAGTGCTTAAGGAATTTCTGCATTTCTGGAAATCATCAGCTCACATGGTTGTTTTCCATTTAGGCAAGGTTTGTTCAATTATTTTTATTAAGAAAGAATGAATAGAAAAAGGATCCAAAATTTGAATAAAGAACGAAAAATTTTGTAAACATCATCACTTTTAAATTTGAGTAGTGGCTCATTAGTGGTAATAAGCAGATAGGCCCAAGGATAATAAAACACTAACATATATTGTTATTACAGAGAAATATCTAAGAAAATCTGTATATGAATAAGCATGGACCTCTGTTAAATTTTTTTTCTTTCCAAACTGTTGATTTAAAGTACTTCAGTGGTTTTCACCAGAGCTGTTCAAGAAGTGACCAATTCCTTTGTAGGGCTCAGAGAATTGAAAATTTTCATTCACCTCAGCCCAAACTTTATCCCTTTTGTCATTAACTGAGGCAGGGCCTATAGATTTTGCTTTGAAATGACATTTCATTATATTACATTTTCTGTGACAGCAAATGTCTTTTTTTTATGAAGACACTTCAGACATCTTTAAAAAGTTCCTTAAAACTCATTGTGTATTTCTTTTGTCTCAATATATTTTCTTTTGTTTCTTTCCTGGTTAGGTTAGGAAACACTCTTTTCTACTGATGTGATCTCTCCTTATGGCTCTCAAGTGTTCCTTTTGAATCACTGGTCCAGGTGCTAATAGCACGCCAAGTTGTGCCATCTTCCTCCTTTATGCATCCCGAGCTAGATTCTGTTCACCCAGAAGTGAATGAAAATTCAATCATTCTCCCTTTGATTTAAGGAGCAGTGAATCTCCTGTGCATTTGTTTTTGTTGATGACTTCAAAAGATTTTTCAAACCATTCCAAAGAAGCTAAGATTCCTTCTCCTGTTTGAAATAGACATTAACTCAATCCTACTTCAGGAAGAGCCTGAAAAATAAAGGTAGGAAATATCAGTGAATTTTCCTTTTTTAGTTGGTACAATAACTATCAGATGCCAACTTCAAGCTGACCTGTGTTAAATGAGGGTGTGTCTGGTGGAGATTTTTAAAACAACTAAAAGGAATATTACCTATAGGGTGTACAATAAGTCAAGGAAAAAAAATATCTCCAGCACATTTATCACCTTACAACATATAATGATTGCTGTTGGTGCATGGCATCTTGCACATCTTTTAAATTAAGAAATGATGGAAGATCTTAACTGAAAAGTCTTCTTCTTGCAGTTGTATTTGAGTAATAACTGCATTGATGACAAAGCAAGCACATGGATGTAAATGACAAATAATTTTTCTGCAGTCAGTGCAATTACATATTTGTATTTGTTTTGTAATTAGAAATGGACTCCTTGACATGTGCATGTGTCTACAAAAATTAAATAAGGTTATTTGTATGCACTTACATTATCTGTAGGGGAAGCTCGCCTAAGTGATAAGGGTATTTAGTCTGCAGGTGTTATTGTTAATATGCAGCATTTGTAGTCAAACTTTGAGTAATCAGAAGATAATCCTTGCCACACTGGTTTCACTGAAACTGTGATTTCACTTTAAAGATTTTGGTTGCCAATAAAGTGAAACAAGTAGAAAGTCTTCTACTTTCAGCATACAAGAAGGAAGGAGAGAAGGAGGGTATTAAGGAATTCTTAGTAGTCCTTAGAAAATACAAATTTAATAAAGTGGTAGGGAACATTATTCTATTAAAAAAAAAATCAAGAAAAGAAGAAAAAGATGATTAAAGAGACTGTAGATAAAAGAGGCTGTAACAGGAGTTCTTGTAGTAGGAGATCTCTATTTTGGTCAAGGCTACTCATCAAACTAATTTGTGGTGTATGACTTTGATCAGAAGTTTTCATTTTGTGACATGTTTGCTTCTTGCATAAATTTCTCTCCCTTCATAAAAGTGCTGAGAGATAAATATTACTGATCTAGGCTATTAATTTTAGGTAAAAGTAAGAATAGAACTGGAACAAAAAAATAATCATTTTGACTTAGCTGAAACTGCTTGGAGAAAACACGCACGTAAACTGACTGAATGCACTGAGGCTCTAAATTTGAAATGTGGTAATTGTATAATCACAATGCAAGTCTTCTAAATGGAAAATAATCTCTATCTTTCATTTAAGCAATGTACTGTATAAAGAACCTCTCTCTGAACTGGTGGCCTTTTCACAATGAAGTGATGAAACAGAACCTCCATGTAAGGAATATAAATGTGTTAAGAGTTAAAGATATGTGCATTTCACATCTTTCCAAAGGCTCTGTTTATGCTTATATTTCTTCCTATCTTACTAGCACTACCATCCTTTTTTATTAACAGACCTTTCCTAAAATTGTCATGGTACATAATCCTTGTTGAATTGCATACCTCAGGCTTGTTCTCAAGATTTCTGGGTGCGTGAGGAAGAAAAGAATGAAGTTAGGTTTAATGCTAGTTACTCTAGCATCAGACTGGTCCTCTATGGACCAGCTGCTTGCTTAGGAGTTCCTAGAGCAGAGAGGTTTCTGACTGTGCAGCTAACGTGTAATTGCTGCTGGAAGAAATTTGTGAAATATGATTATTAACAGGATGTGGTTTAGCCAGACACAACAGTAGCTTTTTACTGTGGATGTGCTCACAGAGAAGGTAAAAGAGGGCAGGTCATAAATGCTCAAAGGAGGCAGGACAGACATCCTCAGGATAGAGGCTTCCCATTATGTAAATTAATAAAGTATCTGGTTTTAAGAGCAAAATTCAGTGTCAGAGTGAGGTGGACCAAAGATGAGGCTGCTAGCTGATGTAAAGACATTTTTTAATGGACTTTTCCTTTGTATCCTCTATGGATCTGGCTTTCTGAAGATCCAGATCTTGACCACCCAGGTCTTTAGATATGTACATGCTTTTAAAAAGCACATAATACATGTAAAATGGCATGATAGTTCTCTTCAGAGGTACAACAGCCATTAAGTTTGACAGGGTTAGAACTGTAGGGTTTAATTTGGGCCCCATCACTTCAGTATTTAAGGTTTCTCCACCTGCCTCCCCCTCAACCATGTTTGCATGCACCAAATTGTAGTCCACATGGAGTTCAAAGCACCTGTATTAGTGCAAAGTTGTTCAGAGTCCATCGGAAGTAATGAAAGCCTGAACTACAGATTTAAAAGGCGGGGGGGGGGGGGGGCGACAAAATTGGAAAAAAAAAAT
>JAVJGJ010000034.1:11573515-11628981 GCA_035590215.1 Microhierax caerulescens | reverse complement strand
CCCCCCCCCCCCCCCCCCCCCCCCCCCCCCCCCCCCCCCCCCCCCCCCCCGTTCTTCTACCATATGCGCTGCCTGTGGTTCTTTGTCCTGGAGGGTGCCAAGTAGCTCTGTTGCCAGTAGTTTAACAAACTGAATTAATTTACCTCAGCTTCTCTAGCTACTGTAATAGTGCCCGTCTGGTCAGACAGTGTGGCTGTCTCTGGTAAGGTGCTGGGGGCTGCAGGGGCCTCAGCGAGGAGGGTGCCCCATGCCAGGCACAGCTGAGCCCCTCAGCCAGGGTGGCAGCACCTCTGGGAGATGTACGTAAGGAAGGAACATGCTGCACCCATGGTGAGGGGAAAGAAGTGAGAAACAGTCCTGCAAGCACCCAGGTCAGAAGAAATTCCTGTCGCTTTATTTACAGGGGGGAAAAATAATCTCAGTATGACATGTTTTTTTCTTTAGAGTGCATAGAAATGGTTTGTGAAAGCTTAGATCAAGAAATTAAGAAGCTTATGATACTAGAAGCTTCTTTTAATGATTTCCCCTATCTCTTCCTTTCATGGATAGATGCTGGAGAGAGCACTGAGCTAAGTTATTTTAAGAATGTAAACTTAGTTCTCAATATTTCAGTAGTATGATGTGGAACGAGAACTTTTTGGCTCAGATGTGCTTGATGTTGAAGAGATGCAACTTAAATATTATTTTTGCCATCATCTTAAGGGGGTTCATGTATGCAGGTTTCTATACAGCTTCAGTTTGCTCAACCATGTGCAAAACCCCCAACTCCTGTTCTTTAGTTGCATATAGAAAGAGAAATCCAGACCACATCACGGGTGACCTTCATGGAGGTAACCTGTTTCTCTAGACCTGCAGGTGTGTAGTCCAGAATAACTAGTTTAGCTACTTCAGGTGGATTTTTTTTTTTCACACCTGTCTGTTAAACTGGAGGTGCAAATAGGAAATGCAGCACTTCAGAGGATCGCAAAGCCACAAACTGTTACTTAAGAAATCTGGATCTGTAAACTGATGAATGGATTGCAATGAGGCATAAATGTCATGTTTTCATTTCTGACAGTTTTAACTCTGTTCTAGTGGATTTTTTGTCATGTTACATAAAAATAAATATTTTGCTTAGACCAGCGCAGACACATCACAAAATGAGTACCTTTAAATAACAGTAAGCGGAAGCACGTGTACTGCTTGGTTTAGCAGTTTTTGAAAGCTGCACAGTTAAGATGAGCAGGAGTACATTTTCTATTTTTTTAGTTTGAGTGGAGAAAACACTGGACTGGAAACTGGATGAGGATTTACTGAAACAAAAAAACAGTTGTATATGTCACTGAGACAGATTTTTGAACAAAGTAAAAACCTGAAAAATTATATAATCCTAAAAGTAGCATTTGACTGGTTCTGAAGAGTTTGCTTTCTGTGTTATCCTGTGTGTCAAGACCTTATGTGCACTTCAGATAATGGGCAACTTCTTGAACCATTTAGTAGTGGTTAACTCAGCTAGAACTGGTGATTAAACTAACCTGCATGGGAGTGGAACAGGCTTCTTTAAGTGTGAATTTCACTGCTGTAGGAAGATGGCAAAATTTGGGGTGACAGTGAAATATGAACACTTGATTTATATTTTTTCTTTTTTCCTCAGCAGCAGCTGTCAGTGAAAACATTTTTAAAGTACGGTTTGAATAAATAGTAATAATTTGAATGGTATCAAAAGCAATGAAAGGCATTAGGTTATACCTGCCCTACAGCTGAAAAGAATGTATCACAACTACTGTGGGCATGTGTCATGCGGCAGTGTGTAGTGGAGATGCCAGAGTCTCCACTGAAACAAGGCATGTATTCCTCGGCAAACAGGTGCAGCTTTTGCTAATTTGTGAACAAATTAACGTCTGACTGAGGTCCTGTGAAAACACTAACTCATGTCAGTGCTAGTTAGCGTGTATGTATACTGTGCTCTATTGCATAGTCCAAAGATGCCTTGCTGTAGTTTGGATGCACTTTACTTATATTAGAGGGAAACACTATTTTCTTTGTTTGTTCTTCAGGCTACAAGAGCCTCTCTGACTCAACACTGTACCAGTTTGGGGGAGTCGCTGGGCAAGGAAAACGATATTGCTCTGATTATTGATGGCCACACGCTGAAGTATGCCCTTTCATTTGAAGTCAGGCAGAGCTTTCTGGACTTGGCACTTTCCTGTAAAGCAGTCATTTGTTGCAGGTAAGAAGTTCTGGGACTTATTCTGGTAATGAAATGTACATGGAACCTGTGAAATTTTACTTGTCATGTTAACTTTCCTTTTATGCTTATAGTGCTCACAGGGGATGTAGAAGTAGGGGCAATAGTGTGATGTTCAAGAGGAGGCATGCCACACTGAGCTACTCAACAATATACTTTATTTCTCAGCTGTGGAACTGTAACAATTTCCTTTCTAAACCTTCTCAGGAGTCTAGGTGCAGCTGGATCCACTCCTAGTCCTAGATGTGGTCAATGGTTTATGTTTAAAGGATTGTATATGTGCAATCAATCCTTTATGCTACTTAGCTAAGATTTCAAAATTCAGCATGCTATTAATCACTTAGCCAATATCTGTTGCAGCAAGAAATCTCTCAACCTCAAGGAGTAACCTTGAGAGGCATCCCTACTCAAGGGGAGGTCCTGGTGTGCAGCCCAGTGCTGTGCAGGAGAGCTCAATGGGCCCTGATCTATCCAGTATTTATAAAGTAATATTTACTTAGTCACATTTACATACCAGCATTGGGGTCACAGTTCCAGATAGCCCTTGGCAACCACTTGCCATCTGTCTGCCAAAGTTCAGAGTCAGCTGGATGCAGCCATCACAACCCCCTCTGGTGGTTATGGCTTGGGTGGGGGTGCACACTGCTATACCAAGTATGTTGGAAAGCAACATTGTTAGTAGTGTCTTCCTGCTGCTATGGAGGAGGAACTAAGCTCTTCACTGAAATTAAGTGCTGTCTAATAATGCAGTTTTCTCTGCTGCAGTCACTCCTAACTGAGTCTAATCTTCTATCAAACTATGAAAGATCAGGAGAAAATATTGAATCAGATTGCCTGACTATAGTAGACACTGAAGAGGAGGAGTAGTATGGATGTGGTCCTTTGTAAGCCATAGGAATTGGGTAGCAAGAAGTTTGTCTGACTGTTCAGTTCAGCTCTGGAGAAGGTCTCTGGATGAATTCAAGTTGTCTTATCAGTTGTGTATGTTATGCAAGCCTCTGTGTAACAGTGCAATTTGCCCTATTAAATGTTAAGACTACCACTTGCTTTACTAGGTCACAGCAGAATTTGTTGCTGTTTGTGGATTTAGCCATACATAGATGTGGTCCCATGTCATGACTACTTCAGAAGGAAGGAAATAAGAGCACCAAGAAAATGACAAACAAAAGCTGGCCTGCTTTACTTGATGCAGCTTTCTGCTGCATCATTTTTAATTTGGAAAGATAATGCAGCCTTAAGGACTGTGTGTCTATATGTGAGGGATTGTGCTCGTTGCTGGTATATGGGGAGAATGTGAAGGGATTATTATTTCGGTAGACAGTAGGTTTTATCTGTATTCTAGAAGCAAGACCTGCTTTGTAGGGAATGAGTATATAGAGAACTTGTAGTGCTATTTTGCAGTCTTTCTTACTTTTATGATGTGCACAAATATTGCATGGCAAAGCAATTGTAGACCATGAACCTGAAGTAGATAAACCTATTGGCTTTTCCCATCTTTGACTAGTTTCTTTCCAGTGTTGGGACTATTGGACTCATGTACTGTAGGATACCATACTGGGGCTGTTCAATGTAGTCTTTAATGCCCTGACCATCAGAAAGAGTGTGCCCTCAGCAAATACAGAAATAATGCAAAACTGGGAGGAGCGACTGATAGACTATGTGTGGCTGTGCTGCTAACCTGAGGGATCCTGACAGGCTAAAGAATTGAGCAGAGAGCTCATGAAGTTCAGGAAGAGCAAGTACAAAGTCTTGTGCCTGGGAAGTTGCAGCCCCGTGCACAAGGAAATGCTGGGGATTACCAGGCTAGAAAGCAGCTTTGTCCAGAAGGATCCCGGTAGACAACCTGACCATGAGGCAGCAGTGTATTCTAGTGGTAAAAAAACTCCCACAAAAACAAAAAAACCCCACCCAACCCCCCAAAAAAACCCCAAACCCAAGGCCAGCAGTAAGTATCCTGGGCTGCAGCATGAGGAGTGTTGCCTGCAGGTTGAGGGACTTGATCCTTCTTTACTCAGCACTGGTGAGGTCACGTCTGGAGTGCTGTCTAGTTCTGGGATCCCCAGTGGAAGATACAAAGAGGTTTAATGGAGAGAGTTCAGTGCAGGCCCACAAAGGCAGTTAAGGGACTGGAGCATCTTTGATAAGAGAGGCTGAGAGAGCTGGGAGCACTCAGCCTATAGAAGAGAAGGCTCAGAGATGTGCTTACCAGTTTGTATAAATACAAAATAGGAGTGAATGGAGGCGAGGGAGTCAGGCTCTTCTCTGTAGTGCTCGGTGGCAGGACAAGATGCAACAGACAAAACGCATGAATGTCTTTCTGAACAAAAAACACAGCCCCACAATTTCACTGTGTGGGTGCTGCAATGCTTGGGAATGGGCTTCCCAGAAAGGTTGTGGAATCTCTGTTCTTATGAGACATGGAAAACCCAAGTAGATGACACATTGCTGGTCAACCTGCTCTAGCTGATCGTGCTTTATCCAAGGGCATTGGACTAACTGATTCCAGAAGTCTCTTCCAACCTGGGTGATTCTAGGATTCTGACTGGGGACAAATATCTTGGGTTTTCCATCCAGTACTCTTTGTCCTCTCTTAAGTCCTGTTCTGAATAGCTTTTAACGGCAATGACTTGCCCAAATATATCTTTTTAATAGCATTTTTTATCTACTGCTGATTTGCTGTTGTTTTTTGTTTTGGTTTTTTTTTTTTTGGGTGGGGGGAGGGGGAGGGTAGAGTAAGAGGGGATGAGGTGTTAGAGGAGGGTTCTCACTTTTTCAGCTGTTCTGTGTTTTAGAAGAAGAAGCTCACACAATTACAGCAATCTTCTCTTGAATGCAACAGGCCCAGATGCAGGGACAGTAGGAAGGTCAGCATTCTCTTCTTTGTGCAGTTACCTTGGGCTTAGGGAGCACCAGGCTCAGGAAGGGAGTTGACCTTGTGTTGTAGACATGCTGTTTAATTTATTGGAAAGTTAACAAATGTTGAGCAAATACAAGTTTCTTAGTTTCATACTCTTATCATAATGCTTTGGCAAAGATCCTTCCAAAGCAGTTTGTTAGTTTATTTCTCAAAGATTTGACAAGCTGGGTCTAAGATCTGTGTAGCTGAAACAACTAAAAAATTGCAAATTATTAAAATTATACTACGTTAATATATGTAATTAACTGAAGATAATGAATGGCCTTGTCTTGCAAAGAGACATGTAATATTGAACATTTCCCCTCACATTATTTCGTGACTGAGCCAGCAGAAGTTTTAATTATTAATGAATTAGCAAATTGAGCAACAATGCAGAAAAAATACTTTTAAGTATAAATCAAAGGGGAAAACATGATGTAATTTAATAGGCTTAAAAAGAGGAACAAAATAACTGAGTTTTAAATCCACAGGGAAAAAAAGGGGAATGCCTTTAGTAGCCCTTAAGTTTTTGCACGAACCATCCATTTACTTGCCAGGTGCTAGATACTGAAGAAAGAAAACCACTTTTGTTCTGATCTGGTTTGTTTTTAATACTGTTTTGTGTGTTGAAAAGACAGTGCACTTAAACTTCACAGGACAAAGTTTTAAAGTGTAATTGGCATAGCAAAAGGAAATGTCAAATCAAGTTAGTCTTCAAACAAATGCTAATTGGGAGGGGGATCTGGGTCTTTTACTTAGCAGTATGATTTAGGAGGAGTTGTGTTGCTATTCTTAATATAACATAAATTCGTGGGACTTAATATTTCATAAATTTACTACAACATTTTTATCTCCTGGGAAGTTTCAGCTGCGTTTGCCATTCAGAGATATATTTGTTTTTAATATACTCAAGGTATACTGTATATTCATTTGCTGGGCTTCAGGCATAAACTGTAGTTGAACTTGGTTCTCAGGGAATCTGAAAAAGAAACTGAAACCTGGTCCCATTTTGCATTAAGAGGGAAGATAGTATCTTCTGATGGGGTTAAGTCTTCCACTGTTACAGTGTGTCTAATGGCCACTGGCACAGTGGAAGGAAATAGACTCCACTGGAGACTTGGTGAAGCTTGCAAAATCAAACCAAACAATTCTCTAAGAAAAAACCTTGTTAAAAGTTTTGGGGGTTGTTTGTTTTTGGTTTTTTTTTCCAGAGAATGACAGATCTTAGTGTCTCCCCTCACAGTGACTGGGATGTCAGTGTGTCAAGAGCATGCAAAACTTACTTTTCAGTGGAAGTAAATGTTGTTTGGAAAGCAGTTGAACTCATGACTTTATTTATGAGATCTGAGTTGTTGATTGCCTGACTCAGGTTTTCAAATGCTCCTTTAAAGGACCTGGTTTTATTGATGTTTTGTAAAGAGCAGCAAAATGTTAGGGATTAGGTAGAAGATTATTTTTTTAGTAGCAAAATGGAGTTTTACCATTTATCTAGTATTTATACCTCTCAAAGCTAGCTGATACAGTAGATGGCTGTGTTTTGCTTTGAATACAGAAGCAGCAGAGAAGTATGTAACTTGCATATTACAGCAGCATATTTAATTCTCTACTCAAGAGCCTGTCTTCAGTTGAAATATTTGTATTGAAATATGTGGTGTTTCAGAAATAGTTTTTTATGACTTATAATGATTTTTTTTGTTGTTGTTCATCAATACCACTCCTGCAGGTGACATGGACTCTGTCTTTATACGGGTTTAGTGACAAGACTTGTATCAGGGAGAAGAAACTAATCATATTGTATACATAAAAATCATAGTAAGCAGTTTAAAAGTACTTCACTACTTAAAATAAATTGTAGGACAGTGGAAGTGGCCCTTCCTTTAATATTTCACAGTTGTACACACAACGAAGCAAGCAGCTCCAGACTGATGTGTGGTATAAGGCTGGGACCACATCCCTTATTAGGCTGCTTTAGGGTGTTGGGTTTTTTTTTTTTTCCCTGTATTACTGGCCATTTCTGCAATACTGCTTGAGGTGGTGGTGCTAGGATGTTGTTTGGGTGGAGCATTACTTTTCCGCACATGTATCTGGAGAGCAAGAATGGTAAACTGAACTTTTGTACTTAAATCATGCAGCCCTTTTCAACTGAGGGAAGGATGAGTTGATGCCTTTTTGGGAGGGTGTTTGGGCCTTTGTAGCAAAAGAAGTACCACCCCCACACCACCACACCCCCCTGACTTCTCAGAGCTGCAGTTCAGAACTTCGATGTTCCTAAAGGGAGATTAGTTGCCATGCAGCTTTTGGATGATTATCAGTCAATTCAAACATCACTGTGTATAATTTGGAGTAGAGGCCAATCAAAGTTTTATTCAGTTATTTCATAGCCAGTTGTGAAAAAATTGCTTGTACAAGGAAATGCTTTTGCTCTATCCTGTCCCTCTAAAGAGACACAGATGCTTCACTGGATCTGAATGACGTAAGTTCTGCTTAAAGGTAATGAAGTTGCTTTGACCAGCCTCCTTTCCTACACTTCTTGCATAAGACTGTCTCTATTGGAACACCTCTTCCCCTTCATGATGTGTGGCTTTTTCAATGCAGCATTCATCTGTTTCTACTGTTCATGTGCTGGTAGAAATCAGCCATGGGAAATTCAGTGAAGATACAGTGACTTCAGCCTGCAGCCTACTCTTAGTAAAATAGATTGCACTGTCTGTCTTGAGCAATTCAGTGTTCCTGAGGTTTTATATTGTTGCTGGGTTACGGCTCATGACAATCTTTAAGCAAGAGGAACACCAAAAAAGTCTCAATTGCTGTATGATGTCAGCTTTTAGGCCCTACTTTTATCAGATGTCCTGTTCTGCAGAAATCTGTGAATTGATATGGCATGAACAGAAATTGGGGAAATCCAGCAACAGTGATTTCTATGGACTGTCTGCTGTTTCCACGGAGACATTTGCCATTTCATGGCTACTACATTGATATGACATTGCTAGCTTTTAGGTATGAAAGGTGAGCAGCTGTTGCTCAGTATCTGAGAATTGATTGCAGGACTTTTGCCTAACCTCACCAAATAACTTTGTTAGGTGATAGTGGCACAAACTATTGCTTTCAGTACCTGGAGCAGTAGTGGAGCTGTAGTGATAATGGTTAGGAACTGAGGGAAGAAGTAAAAAAGATCAGAAAAAGCATGTTCTTTAAACAACCCTCCACCCACCCCCAACAATGAAATCCTCTGGTTTTCCACTTGTGCTGTTATTTCAATTAGTATGCAGAGTGGGTAGGGTGAGGCCACGAGCCCACAAACATCACTCTGAGAACAGAAGTGAGCATACCCTTTCCCTAGAGTGTCTGCTCAAGTGTTGAAAGGGAAAGGATTTAATGAATGAAAGCAGAAGGTGGGGAAAAGAAAGGAAAAAAGCAGTCTGTGAAAAGTACCTGTTGCTAATTGTTAATGTCACTTCATCAACTAGGTAATGAGGAGATGAGGATGTAAGAGGGAAGTTGTCTCAGCACTCGTGAGTTGTAAGGCCATAGCTTGGATGCTTCTGGTCTTCGATCATCATGTGGAGGAGGTGCTAATAATATAGCTCACAAAATGAACATCTGGAATACCTTGTAAATATTTATGCCTGTAAGTCTTACACTGTTGCCTCATATTTAACAAAGCGATTATTCTGTGCTGTAGTTCAGAATGCGTTTATTTATTAAATCAAAAAAGTGTCTTGTTGACTTTCATTAGAAAAGATCCCAATTCTTGTGACAAAAAATTGCAGCACAATTCTGATTAAGAGTATGCAAACAGATTCTAACACTAATTGGTCCCAAAGAAAATTATGGATGCGTAATGTTTTCCTGTATGTACATGTTATGTTTTCCCTCATCTGTCACCTACTAAATTATCAATGCTCATTCTCTTGTTCTATTTCTGACAACTCATGACAGCAATATTCATCTCATGACTTTGAAAACCATGGAAGAACCTTTCCGGCAGCTTTAATGTATGTAGATAATTGAAGTGGGAGGAGGGCTTGGGGTTGCAGTATGACATGGTGCGCTCCGCACTCTTGAATAATGCGTGCTCACAGATGATGGGAAATGATTGCCTAAACTGTCCAGTGTGTATGTGGGTGTGTGTAAAGCAATCTTGGGACTTACAACTACCTTACTTAAGAGCCTATAGTCTGCTTTGCAAGAGGTAAGTAAACTTGCAAAATGTCACTGAATCTGTGTGGGAAAGCCACAATGGGAAAACTTTAGGAGAAGGCTGGTCTTAAAAATTTTGTTTAATTATCTTTTCTTTGAGCAACCGAGCTTCTGCTGAGTGTTCTGGCTTCTGTTTGTTCCTGTTAGTCAGTGTCCTGAGCTATGACAGTTCCTTAGCCTCACTTATAACTTAAATCATTCAAGCACACAGCTGGTGTTTGAAGGGGAAAAAAAATTACTGGCAATTGCAGTTGCTTGTCTGGTCAACTGAGAACCCAAACAGCAAAGACTTGACTCTAAGTGCACTAATGTTTCTCCAAAATGTCGCTGTATCAATTAAATGCATAAACCAAGGTTAATATCCCAGACTCAGAGTATTTCTCTTATAAGAAAATACATGCTTATCAAGTCAGAAACATCTGTGAATCACTTATTCACTGTCCTAGAATTATTTTTGTTTACACTAGAAAAGTACTTAAAGATAATGTTTTGACTGCTATTTGTATTTTAAATGACACAGTTGAAGCATGTTTCACTCTTCCCCTTGGGTAACTATTCAGTTGTCTCACAGTGTGAACTTAAAATAATTTTTTAAAAAACATTTCTTTTGCTTAACTTCTTCCCATTATTTGGACCATAACTATAATCATTCTTTGTGTGTCTGAGATGAGGAAATTATTCAGTCAAAGTAATCTCCAAGTTGAACCGCTATTCCAGTTTCCACTGTTATTCACAATTTGGAAAAATATTCACTTTTTTGTAGTTATTAATGAAAAATAATTGAATACACTTGTAGTGTGGTTTTGGAACTTGTATGCTTAAGTCCAGATCCGGTACCTGTTTTAGTGTTGTATTTGTTTTTATACTGGATGACTGAGTGACTTCTCATGCCCATAACTGCAGTTATGAATGAAAAACTAATTTCTGAAATACTCTACTACAATAACCTTGAACTTCCTATTTGTGTAACCATTTTTACATGCTGGTAAGTGAATTTGCCAGTGTTTGGAAAAAGTTGGAGGAAAGGCATGAATACAGCTACATGTAACTAACTCTTTAATTTCTTTTTTTTTTTTTTTTTGAAACAATTTTTGTAGGAGAAGTACTGTGTATGTCCTGATAAAACAAGTTTCTCCTTCAACTACTGTTTACCCCAGGTGTTATTTCTAAGGTTCATTTTTTGCCTTTTTACATTGTGAGCCTAGTATTTGGGTGACCAGAATCTTAGTTGAAAACTTGATTCAAGTTGAAACCTTATCAAGTTGAAACTTGATAAATTTCATAAAATGCAAGTGAAATTTCTCTTCTGAGCAGTGGTGTGATAACTTGCAAACAGTTCCAAATGGTATTGGGATCAGTTTCTTTGCCATGCTACAGTACCTTGTCCAAATTGTACCAGTCTTTTCAGCTTCTGAGCAGGAGCAGCCAGCAGGGCTATGTTTCATGCTACGCTTCCCAAATTGGAAAATAAACATTCCATAGATACTACACATGAGAAAACACTATGCTGCTGCAATGTATGCTATTTTAGAAGAAAGATAATTCTGTGGTTTAGAATACCTTCTGTTCCATGAGAAATTCATAGCACTGGTGTATTTTTCTTTCCACAAGCGTTAGTGTGTTAACCCCTGTGTTTTGGGGATGTTCCAACTTGAACGATTACTTTCTTCTCACTGAAATTCCCCTGCCTTCTCTACTGAATATAATATCATTCACTTCGTACTCAAAGCTGTTGTGAAGCTGTCAGTGTGAACGCTAAAAGTAGCCAGGTTTTAACCCAGAGGTGCTACAGCAAGGTCATTTTTGTGAAACCTAGGTCTTAACTGTTGGTGAGCCTTGGTTTTAGCCTTCTGGTTTGTAAAAATAATTTTGGAAGCATAAATGTTATCAGGGCTGTCTTGAAACAAAAGTGCGTAGGGTTATTAGGTTGGGGTTTTTTGGTGGAGTGGGGGGCAAGTTTGGTGGCTTTTGTCATTTTTCTTCAGTTGGGAGATGGCTTACGCAAGTCCCTGTAGTTTGCCAGTGGGGTTATAAATTAACTTTGTAACTTAGTTATCAGCAAAATGTTTGAGCTCTTTCAGGATGGCTTATGTCACGGATGTAGCATATGGTCTCTGATACGGTGTAGAAGAACATTCATTGGTGTATATACTTCTATATCTGGTAAGAATAGTTTCTGAATATGATGACACATGTAGGTTAACTGTCCTGTCTCAACTGAAGCTTCCCCCAAAAACCAAAATGCGTGTCAGACACTTTGAATCTCTGTAAGACCTTAGTAATACAGAATTTTTCCTGTTTAGGCATTCTGGCATGATTAGACTTTTGACAGAGTCTTCTTATTTCTTACTGCTTCTTGCTTGTTGCACCAAATACCCCTTTCCTGAGTTCCTGGAACAGTATGTTGCCTGCCAGGGAGTGACTGAATGTTTCCTCTTATGGAATTCCCTGCTGGTCCATCAGGCTGGATGGAGGCCAAGGGTCTTGTGCCTTTGTGCAACCTTGCAGCTGGTTTGTAAAGGCTTCTGACTCCATAGAAAAGATCTTTCATTTGTTGTTCACAAAGTTGCAACTACAATGAAATATTTTTCCTTTTCTGTGTGCTCCTAATGATGGAGAATATTATGAGGCAATAAACAACTCTCCTCATCTTGATCATTGCTTACTATTCTGAATTTTTTTGTCTGAATATTGACTAGTTATAAAAGATGTCAAAACTTTACCTATGAGGGGAGGATTTGAGGATGCTCATTGCTTTTATTGAAATACTTATTTTTCTTCCAAATTTAGTATGAGTTTCACTAATACCCAGATGCATGCATGTACAGAAGACAAGGGCCTCTAAAGAATATGTGGTGCTGCACTGCTTTCAGAGACAAGACACTGAAAACAACTGTGATACCTCTGCTTTCAGAAGATCCAGCAAAGTCCTGTGCTCTATCCCACAGGACCAGCTTAAATATTTTATTTCCATTGTTAAGAGTACTGGATATAAAATTACAGAGGCATGAACAGTCTGTTCTGCAAGCTTCTTAGTACTGCAGGGACTTAACTTGATGAGAACTCTGGGCTTTAGTGCACCATAGTAATAGGCACTTAAAAGTTTTAAAATACCAATTCTACTACTAAACTGGTAAAATGGTTCTGGTTGAAGTTTCCAAAAGTGCTTAGTGTTGGTGGAAGCTGACTAGAGTATGACTTAAGTTCAGTAGAAGCATAGCTGAATCCACACTAGATACTTAGAAACCTTGCACTGAATAGAATGGTTGGGCTTCCAGTATTTCTTTGCTCTTTGTATCTCTGAAGTCATGGCGATTAAAAACATGTAGTAACCCTGACTTGAATCAACAGGCTAGAATAGGAATCAAATACTTTGAGTTTGTTAATGTGAGTAGAAAGTTGAAGAGGCACTGGCTTCAGTGGATTATGCAGTTTTTGGCATGCTGATATAACAAGATCTATAGATTTGCCTTTTCTTTAACTGTATAAGTAAATTACACCATATTCTGCAGGGAAATCAAGGCTGCCCAATTGGAAGTGATTTAGCAAAAAAGTCTTCCCTAGTTGATGGTGTGAGAACTTTGGGGGGATTTAGACCTTCCTTTGCACAGTTGTCCACAGGCAGCAGAAATATTTCTTTGCAGGATTTCCAATGTACTGCAGTCTTCAATTTGCTGACAGTCCTCTGTAAGTGATATTCACCCGCTTATGCAGGGCAATGCTAAACTCATCCTTCAAAACAGAAGAGTCTTTGTCAGTAATTCTTCTGAGCACTTACAATAAAAGGCAAGTGAACAAATATGTGAGGAATACTTGGACTCCCAAAGACATACTCCAAAACTCGAGGAAAAAAAAATAATTTTTTGCTGTAGTTGAACTACCATTCAGTTCAAAGGAGTCAGTATTCTGGATATCACCAGCAGCATTAAAATGGTAAAAAATTTGGATTCTACTTTCACCTTTAGGCTTTTTTTGTGTTATGTATAAAAAATCAGGTTCAGATGGCTCCACCCTGTTTTATGAAGGCTGTATTGATATCTCCTTGTGGTGTCTGTGTGCCTTAAGTTTTCTTCTACTTGTTCCTCCCCTAGTGTCCAGAGTAGATGGTACAGTGATAGGCATTGAAAATGATCATCTTTATTTAGTCTTGCTTCTTCGTATCCACCTTCTGCTGTTTTCCATGCCACAGCACATGCTAACACTTTAAATTGCTCCATCTCACAAATCTTCTGTCAAATGTCTTACTTCATTAAATATACTGTCTGTGCATTTCTAGTGTTGTTTTATTTATGCCTGACATATACCTTTTGTGTACAACACACAGAATCTGAAGTTCCTACAGGGAGCTCTTTGATCAGAGCTTCTAAACCTGTGTAGGATGTTACCTGTATTTATTTGCTTACACATGATCTTGAAAGAGCTGTTACTTGTGGGCCCTTGTAAGGAAGAACCAGTCAGGCTTAAAAACAAACAAAAAAGCCTTTGATGTGTGTCAGGGTCTCAAAATGAAGGTAAGCTACTAAATGGATGCAGGTGTGATGAATACGCTGTTTGAGAAATTGAAATGCCTGTCATCTTTCTGCAAAGCAGGTTCTTGTCCTTCAGAAGCATGTGCGGAGCTTTCAGGGGTCGCTGGCTGAAGAACTGATCGTCCTGAATAGAGAGGCAGTGTTTGGCAGCCTCTGTGGAGGCTGCAAGCTCAGAACTTTTTTGTAGTTGAATAGTTGAAGGCAGGCTGTTGAAGTATGTGTGTAGAAGCATTTGCTGTAGTTGGCTTCTCCGTGCTCTCTCACTGAACTTTAGTCTTTCATCTGGTGAATGTTAAGTTCAGAACTGTCTGTACTTGAAGGTGGAGGGTCATTTTTGTGCATGGCATGTTCAGTGTCAAAGTCACTGCCTGCCAAGTTTGTCCAAAACTTTCTACCTCTACATTCCTCATCATGCAGGGATGCATCCACTTCTATATGCCTCGGTACTGTGTTGTACAGATTGTCCAAATCCAGTCTGAATTGTGTGGATGTCTTGGAACTGTGGGTTACTGATTTATTTTTTGATTTTTTTTTTTTGTCCAGGGAATGGAATGACTCTATTCACTGGTTTAGTGGTACGAATGTGTCCCAGGTTGAACAGTGATGACATGGAGATCGCTACGCAAGGATCAGATGATTGCATCTCATCTCTGTTGAGGGATATTTGTGGGACATTTAAGTGTTGTTCTTCTCTCTCCCATGCTTCAATGAATATCCTTAAAACTGACAGAAGTAGCAACCACCTCATAAAATCAGAGTTGATGTAGATGTATTTTGAGACGAGATTTGGCTCCGTAATTTTTATAAGCGGAAAGTAGCTGCACTATTGGATTTTCTACAGTTCAGATTGGGTCTTTATAGACTGTTAAATACTAGTTGGGTATAGCAGGAGCCAGAACATGACTGAGTTAAACTTTGGTTTGGGGATTTGAGAGCAACAAGCATCTGCTTGATTATGTAGATACTCTGCAAGATCTTGTTTGTAACTGCATTACTGTTGGTTAAGAAGTTCCAGTTGCATCGCAGGAGGAAAAAATCAAACACCACTTGTAAGCAGTTCCCTTAAAGGTATCTGAGCTCATTATTGTTAACCCCTGGTGCTTGTCACTGTCCCTGCACTGGGACAGACTGCTAACTGTTTTTTCAACACAACTGGTTTTAGGAGTCTTAAGGAAGTAATGTGCGCAAGCTTTCTCCCTCATTGTTTCTTATGTCTGTTTCTTTTGATAACCAACATGTGTGGGCTGGAAATCTAAGCTGTTCAGGGATATTTTGTTAGGGCAGGCTTTTAAAGGCAACATAGAACTAATTTTTGTCCTGCCCAAGTGTAAGAATCTAACGAATGTTTTCACTTCAATTGCTGAGCTCAGGAGTTCCTAGCACGTTCATGGGATTTGTTGGTTTTGTCTGGCTAGTTGCATGGGTGAAGTAGTGATGATTTAAGAAAAACTGTCTATGTAGTCCACTTCAACCTTGTTTACAGCAATAGAGCTGTCCTAGGAGACTGTCCTGCTTGCTGTACCTGGCCAGCTAGAACCCTGTTCACCTGTTTTGGCCATGTCTACTTCTAATGATGGTCTTGGAGTGATACCTGGTGACTTGCTGTCCTTTAGTTGTCTGCTACTGCCACTAACCTTCTTGCAATTTGCTAAGTTATAGGCATGGTGAAGTAACTTCAAACTACTGAACAGCTGTTCTGAAAACGACACCCTGCTTTTGTGAAATGTTCAGTATCTCATTTTGTGGCAATACTTAAAACTACAAGAGTTTTCCTTCTCCCCATGACAAGGTGACTGTTGTTCACATTTGGAAGTTTAGTGTTTAGAGTTTTAAAATACCAAGTACCTTCACATTTAGAGAGTAAATATTGCATTGCCGTTCATAAAATAGATGACTATGCTTGATTCTCTGGTCTATAAGAACCTGGCACGTATATACAAGTATGTGCAAGGTTCATGCAGATTGTATGGACAAGAACAGGGGTCCTCAAACTTTTTAACCAGGGGGCCGGCACACAGATTAAGTGGCAGGCAGTCATCTGCGGCTGCTTGGTTTCCCCCCAGCCCCTGGCAGGGTGGGGGTGGGGGGTTTCTGTAAATACTGGGGGGCCGGATTGAGGACCCTGGGGGGCCTATCCAGCCATTGGGCTGTAGTTTGAGGACCCCTGAGCTAATACTTTGAGTTAAAAAAAGAATAAGCAACTGTTCTCTAACCATATGTCAGTAGTCTCACTGCTGTCATTGACAGAAATATTCCAAGTTCGTAAGAAGAAACATATGTTTAAATATTTAAAAGTAGAAAAGCATGTATGGGAATATTTACTTTTGATGAGGCAGTGGATAAAATATCAGTTCCTTACAAGCCAAGATACGGTGCCCAAAGAGATTCCAGGAAACCCCAAATCTCACTAAAGCTATCAGGTTCCAAGATAATTCTAATTTATTTATTCTTTATTATTAGCAGTTGAATCTTAGTCTGCAAGACAGTGAAAAGTCAATTATGTATTTTTGTTTTGAGGAATAAAAGATATTTTTTTTTAACCTATCTCATTTAAGTCTTGCTTTATTAGCTAGCAATGCAAAGTTTCAGCAACAAAGGTCAATAACACAGGTTTGCTTATGAACTGCAACATACTATACTGTTAAAATTAATTTTTAAATAACCTACCAAAGTTAGGCACTTCTGAAACCAACACATTATACTTAAGGCTGAAAGGAGAGACTAGATATTGCAAAATCTTTTATATTACATGCATTGACAGCATAATTTCCTTAAATCACAAACACACACATTTGCCTTCTGACTAATCTATTTGCAATAATTAAAAAAAAAAAAATAGGAGGGATAGGAAGTGATTGATTCAAGATTTCTAGTCAAATCACAAACTAAGTAAAACTTCTCTGAGAACTATGGTGCTAAGTTCCCCATTCCTTACAGAAGCAACACAGAGACTGTAGTAACAAGGTTCATCTTCAAATTTTTGGCAAATCCTAGGTAATCTGCATCAAAATTCTAATAGGTGATTGAGAAATGTGGTTTGGATGAGAAGTAGGTATGATAGTAACAGCTTAGTAGGCACTGAGGCTTTATCTGGGAGAAAAACCCAGAGATTACTGTTTCAATGTTGAATACCTGCAATGTTACCATACACCTGGATTCAAACTAAGTATGTAATTAAATCTCTAATTTATGGAAGTCAAGATGCTAAAAAGCCAAGCTTTTTTTGTGTGTGCTAAACTGTAAACATCTCATATAAGGTGGTTTATAGAAGGCTTATGGAGAAGGGAAGGTTTTCATGTCTGAAAGGAAGTTGTAGTAAGGGGGGTGCCAGTCTCTTCATCCTGGTAGCAAGTGGTAGGACTTGCGGAAATGGCCTGAAGTTGCACCAGGGAGATTTAGATTGGGTATTAGGAAAAATTTCTTCATCAAGGGTTATCAAGCACTGGTACAGCCTTCCTAGGGAAGTCGTGGAGTCCCCGTCCCTGCAGGTATTTAAAAGACGTGTAGCTGTGGCGCTGAGGGACATGGTTTAGTGGTGGGCTTGGCAGTGTTAGGTTTATGGCTGAACTCAATGATCATAAAGGTCTTTTCCAACCTTAATTATTCCATGATTCATACACAGATGTTTCTCAGGTGTCTACATTCTGTTTATGCCAATGAAAAACAGTATACATTTATGAACAGTTAAACATACCAAAGTGGATAACAGATGAATGTGAAGAAGATTCTTTAGGCCTTTGTACTATCTCCTTTATTGTCTCATTGGTACAGTAATGCTTCCATACTATGAGATGTATGGATATGTATAAATTACCTATTTAGTTTCCAGGTGTAAATGGTTTAATAACTCTTAATGAGATTTGATTCACAGTAAAGAGGGATTTATTTTCTTCACTCTTGTTAAACGCAAAGCACAGATTTTCTTTTAGATTTTGGCTAGCACAGCTTTCTTATGTGTTGATAACATTGTTCAGTTAGAAGAAATTAATGTTTCATTAAATATGTTATCTAAAAATAAAATTGTTCCCTAAATCTGTAATGAATAATTGCCTTCCTTTTAATAATGGGGGAATTTCAGTGGACATTATTTACACTATAGAATTTGATGAAAGTCTATTGTCAGCTTGTGATTATGGCTATCTATCTGTGTCATAACTACATTCATGCAGCATTAACATACATCATTCCTGTCATATTAATCAATTGACTATCTATTCTGTAGACTAATAGTACTATGGTTCCACAGATATCCAAGCTGGTCAAGGTACTGTCTGTGCATATTTTGTATGCTTGTATGCACAGAAAAGAAGACTTGTTACCCAGTTTTTATCATTAAGAAGAATAAAATTCACCACAAGGAAATGCACTGGGCATTGATAAAGCTTGTGTGTCTGAGATCAAAATTTTTCATGTGCCTGCTGTCTGAGTAGGAGGTGAGAAGATTGCTCAAGGCAGGTTTCTGAAGTGTCAAGAATATAATCTGAATATGAAGGATAAAATGCATTGGTTGCTACCAGATGGATAGGCTGGTCCATGACCTCTCTGACCTTTTTGAAGAGGTGATTAGCACCCGCCCTGGGAGTATATAATTAAAATGGTTCTTAAAGTAGTCGTTATCATGTATTTAGTGGGTTTAACAAAACAATCACAGACACAGATTCTCATATCCCTCAAGCTGGATAATAGCTTTTCTACTTCTAACAAGTCATGGTTTGCCACTGACTAGCACATTTGAAATTAAGTTTCATTTAAATATGGAATGGGTTGTAATATGTGTGGCTTGTTGGAAATAAGCTTAAATAGAAGTACTTTTTTTCACTTTAAAAGGTACTTGAATGCTAACATTCTTTGCTCTGTGATGAAAGCCTCTTACCTATATATACAGTTTGTATACAAGACACAAAAACTTCCTTTTTAATACATATGGAAATCTAGGCTAGGAATTCAGGTATATTAGCCTCCCACAAATTATACTGATCGATGCTTTATCTTTAGGAATGGTTTCTGTTTTGCTTTTGTTTCTTTTTCCAGGAGGATGTAAAGATTTCTTTTTCCTTTGAGTTATCACTGTCATTTAGATCAATGTGATGAATTACTTTCATTTCAATAAGTGTATGTATTTGGACCCGTTGCAGAGCACTAGAATACGTAACTGTATTTGAAAAGATCATCTGTACTACTGGATAATTCACTGCCTTACCTTACCCATTAGGAAAACCAATGTAAGAGTTCTCTTTGATTCTTTGTCTCCAATGCCCACATGTGTATCTATATACAAAATGGTAGAATGGGAATACTGGCCTCCAATAAAGAGTTAGCGATTTACAGTGTAGTCCTTTACTAGTAAGTGTAAAATACTGCATGCAGGGCACTTGAATGACAGTCCCATGGGCTTTTGGTATCCTTTGGATAGTCTGTTGTGCTCCATTTACGTTGCATAATGTTTCTAAAGCACTTGCTAATTTTACTGATGAATGTTCATTAGGAGTCATGTCATGACACTGAATAATCTTCATCCGCTTTTATATTTTACACAGGAAAACAGCATTATCCACCGGCTTTAATGGCCTGACCATCCCCTCGGATATGAAAACCAAACTGAAGTACCTTGTGTGCCTTACCTGGTACAGTTTCACTGCCCATAACAGGTACAGAAATCCTGTTCACAAAGTACTGGGAGATCCAAAAGAGGGGTTTAAAGGTGACTTAAAGACAAAGAAGTAAGAAAGAAAGAACATAATGTTAACAACAAAATCACTTACAGGAATATTTAACTACAATGTGGTTTTAAGGAAAATAAAATCTTTATTCCTCCCTTCTCTATTTATTTCTTTTAAGTGGTATTGGTTGAAATATTATCCTTGCAAAGTAATTTCATTAATAATGTGGGGGTGGAGTGGTGGTGTTTGCTTGTTAGTGTAAAGACTAAAAATTATCAGCACAGACTGTGCAGGAAGGTTATGTAAAACTGAAACCTGACTATGCAGTATGAGAGCACTGTGCTGGACCACACCAAAGACCAGTCTGATGCAGTGTCCTGTCTCTGAGAGTCACCCTTCCCAGTGTCTCTGAGAATATGTAAAAAGATCAGGGAATGTCAACCACTTCCCAGACAATCTAGAAACTGTATATTGTTCTATGGGACAGATGAATGTGTAACTGCAAGGAGACAATCTGTAGAGGAGAAAAGGAGAAAGTATCAACCTTACTAGATGAGCTATTCAGAGTGAGTAACTGAGATGAATAACTACAGCAATGTGATAGCTTCTTAAAGCCGAGGTACAAGTCATTATTAAGAAAGATATTGTAATCTTCATGGTCTTTGACCACAAAAGTGACAGTTGAAGTGAGCTGGGTGTAATGGATGTGTCTGCATATCAAGGTGATGTCAACTTGGAGCCATCACCAGCAGACCACCCTAAAAATAAAAAAAAAGACCTGTATAAAACATGTCATCTGGAGCACAGAGACATACTGTAGTTTGCCAGCAGGAATACCCTTACTGCTAATGAAATAGCTATGGATACATGGCAAGCAAGACATTAAGCACTCTGTGCTGTCAGCTGCTCCAGAGATTTGAGTTCTTGGACGGTGAACTAGCCAGCCAAAAAAAAAAAAAAAACAAAAACAAAAAACCAAAAAAAACCTGCTGCTAGAGCTTACAGGCCAGTGGATTTTTTTTTTTTTGGTGGACAAATTAAAAACCTCTAGTTTTAGATGCAATTCTGCTGCTGTTTTCAGTCCAAGATGCAGATGAACACATAATATGCAACATATCTGTTTCTGCTTAGGTCAGAGATGCTAACTGATGTCTAAGTTTTCTTATTTCAGTGCTAATTATTGACAGATGAAGTGCTTTTTAACAAACAACAAAAAGATCTGTTTTCCTCTGAACAGAGGCTTTCAGATACAGGCTTTTCTTAATGAAGTCGTGAAGTAAATAAAATATTAAGATGGGAAGACAATCCATTTTCTCTAGTTGCCATTCCTCTTTGGGTTTTTTTGGGTTTTGTTTTGTTGGGTTTTTGGTTTTTTTTGTTTTTTTTTTTTAAGATCTGTGTTCCTATTTATGTGACAGAACAGTGGTCGTGCTGCCCATCTTCCTTTCTGAACAACTGTAAAAGCACTGTTGCATCTAACCCTCAAAGTCTATCAGAAAGAGAGGAAAAAAAAACCCCACACCCTGGTGTTTGTTCAAGCAACTAATAGTCTTTGGGGTTAAATAACATGTCTTTATATCACAAGTAAGGCAGGTTGTCACTGGGGAACTTAATATGTTATAATAATTGCAGGTTTATAGTCTACTGTAATTTTCCAGTAGTATCTGGCTTCAGACAGTTGATAAATACTGGCGAGACAGTTATGTTCACCGTAACAATGGATTGTCAGCCACTGCCTTACTATAAACATAAAGGAGAAGTTCCCCACCCCACCCCCATTTTTATTTAAAAGGTGAGGGGAATTGTAGCTGGCAGATGGCAGTTTAGCACTTAAATGTGTAACATGTTTCTTTTATCCATTGCATAAAGCAGGTGCGGTATGTTTAAAAAAAAAATAAAAAAATAACCCAAGATTATTTAGGTACCAACTCTCCCTGCCTTGAACCCTGCGAGGTACCTGTTGCCTTTAATGGGATAAGGCTTTAAGAAGGTGATGCGTGGTTTTCTTTGAGTATTGGAAAGTGTTCATCTGAGAGTGTTCTGACAACCTTCCTGAACCGATGAGAACAACTGACAGCTATTCCTAAATAGCCTAATGGAATAAATAAGTAGGAAATGATAAAATGATCCATTCTTCAAACAGCTTTCTCTTAAATTTCTCTCAATTTCCTGATATTTAGTGGTAACTATTGTCTACGAATTTTAGGAAATCACCAGGTATAATCTATGTTTCATTACATTGTTGCAGCAGTTACAGTGTTAAAATCATAGCAAATTGAGGTAGCAAATATCTTATCTCACTAACAAAATGCTACTGAAAGCTTTCTTTAGAAAAAAACCCACCAACTTTCTTGGAGTTGATAATCTTGAAAACAGTATGAATATGTCTGTCTTATAATGTATTTAATATATTTGCATGTTTTGTAGACATTAGTTACATGAAAATGTCTTCTGGTGTTAGTGTCTTTTTTATTTTTCCTTTTTTTTTTCTTTAATTTCTTAGGACTGCATTCCCTTTAAGATCATAGTTCTAACATTATTTTGCATAGCTTTTTTACTTTCTTTCCAAGCTATCATTATATTCTCTAATTTTCCTCAGGCTAAGGGGAGTATGAAGGAAACTTTGTTAAATGAATTTTCTCAACCAGGTGTGTCATGTTTGAGTTGAATAAACTCAAGGGGAAGTTTCTCTGCTGTGAGTCTGTCTAATCAATTTTTGAAACTAGGTAAACTGTTGATATCTGCACCACTCCTGAGACAATTAATTCCAACGTTTAACTACAGTGAATGCGACTGAGTTCCATCATTTCTTTATTTTGAACTTGCCATCTGAGATTTTCATTTAGCTGTTTTACATTCATATATCTCTGCAGTCATTTCTTTTTCATGCCAGAAAGTTCTAGGCTGTGCTCCTCTTCTGTTGCTTTGATTGCAGGGTTGCTGAAGGTCTGTACAGAACCATCATAAGGATTCTGTTTGTTTTCCTGTTCCTTTCCTGAAGTATTGGATTCATTGGGTTTTTGAGTACTACTGGGTATTTTTGGAGTTACAATTATTTCTTCTTTCCTGAGTTTATCACTGCCTATGGACAGTTAGGACTCTCTTTCCCTTCAGCACACTATTTTTAGTATTTATCACCATTCAAGTTCACCTGGTATTTTGCTACGTGATTGCTCAGTATGTTGAGGTCCTTTCACCGTGTTTTTTTTTTTTTTTTCCTCAGGCAGCTTTCACTTTCAGTTCTCTGAATACTTTAATATCATTAATGAATGCCATCACGCTTTTGTTTACCTCTTTCTCTAATCTTTCAAATGTAATGCCTGCTCCATTTTAAGTACAGCTTTATTTAAACAGTTACAATTTTTAAACCTTAGGAAACAAATGTCAGCACTTATGGAGTTCCTGTCTGGAAATGAATGGAAAACCAGTCTGCTCAGGGCAAACCCCTGCTCTTGTTCAAGTACAGCATGGCTATATAATGTTGGACAACATTTTCTGAGGGTCGTATCAAGTATTTAGGCTCATGTTCTCAAGACTTCCAGCTCTCACTCGGTTCGTTGACTGCATAATGAAGAAATGTGAAGAATTTATAAATACAGTACTAGCTGTTGCCAATTCTTAACTACTGCTGCTAGTGGAGAATATTTATTGATTGGTGAAAAAGGGAACACTGCAGCCTGAATACTGGAAGGTGCTTAGCTGTTTACCTCCCATAAGGCTTTGCTTGATTAGGCCTTCTAGTTCTTTCTTTGTGTATGTTACTGTGAAGCTAACAAATAGCTTCAGACTTTCTTGATTTCTGCTTGACGTCACAAGCAAATGTGGCTAAATTCCTCCCAAATAAGTAGTGTTTACTACCTGAATAGAATATCTGTGCTTCCACCACTGAGGAATTTTATTTCATTCTTCACTGACAAGTCTAGAAAATTTTATTTGGCACTTTTGACAGTATGTAATGTGTAGGCAATGTGTGCTGTGTTTATAAGAGATGCACCACATCATATGAAATATTACCTGTCATTAGAGCCTCCATCAGTCACATCTGACTGGCATAAATCAGATAGAACAAATTCCCATTTTTAGGATAGGAATAGTTTTGGCAAGCGTGCCATCACATAAACATATTGTGTTGGGAAAAAAATAGAAATACACCAAGCATATGAAATGACGTGCATAAAACTGCAAATAAAACTGACAATAAATGTCAGTATAACAAAGCGTATAGCCTATGTTCTTGCAGAAACCCTTAATATAAGCTGATGTGACTTACAGTAAAAAAAAAAAATTGGCACTGTTAATAAATATCAACAGTGGAACACAAACAGAACCAACACCAAAACTTAGAGCCAATTTGCAGCTGACATTAATGTTTCATATATAAGAGTATGTGGTGCACAAGTATGAATCTTCCCTTCTTGGTAGTGTGGTGATTCTCATGAGTAAGGTAAACAGCTTTCTGTTTTACAGGCTTTTCAGATGTCACACTGTAGCTTTTAGCTGCACTTTACATATCAGATTATGATATTTGGGGGAAATGCTATTTCAGTAGCAGCTCCAGCTGAGAAAGGATAACTTGTTTATGTGTTTCAGAATAAGAAGTTGTGTTCTCAGCGAACTATGAATATTGAATCTTGTATGCCATGTTATCTGAACAAAAAGCTTGTCAATATCTCTGAGATATGTGTCCAGCTTGTCAATATCTCTGAGATATAAGTGTCCATATAACTATAAAATCCATCTATATTTTTAAGCACTAAGTAGCCCTAAATGGGAGATCTTGCCTTTCATGGACACACATAATGGCTTTGTTCAGAGCAGAGGAAAACTTCACGCTTTTTTTTTTTTTTTTTTTTTTGCCCGCACAGGCACGAAAAAATATTGTTTATCCATAGATGGCAAAATGTCAAAATATTTCAGAATGAAGCTGTAAATTTACCTTATCTGTATCTTGTATGGAGCTAGCTAATATTTTACGTCCTTATAAATCTTCCTTTGCCATGACCATTTTGATATTTTGAATGTCATTCCATGCAAGTTACTGGTATTTCTGTATTTTCGCAAAGGAGGTCTCTCACTGTAATATTCGATCAATGAACAAATGATATTATTATTGAACTATTTTCAGCTGTTGCAACGTAATATGCATCTCACAAAGACTGAAGTTCACTGTCAATTATTTTTGCAGAATGCAAAACCTCATGAACCACCTCAGTATTGGTGCAAGTGGTTTTGTATAAAACTGCTTGGGAGAATGATTCTCGACTGTAAATGGGTACAGCCATAACTATAATCAGCCTATATGAAGAATTCTTCTATACAGATGAATAAATTTTGAGTATAAGGTTAGACTTCAAGTAGGATTGGTATGTTTACTATAAATGTAAATAATATGGCAGGCATTTACATGTTTATTGAGCTATTCATTAAAAAGTTAAAATGAAAATGTGGAAACACTGACAGCTGACTTATTATTGCAATGCATTTATGCCTATGGAAGTCAAAATCAGCGGAAGATTATTGTAATCGCAATATTTAATGCCACGTGAAAACATTTGTAGGAATAATTTTATAAAAGGAAAATATGAACTGAAATTGTACCTTGCTAATAATGTTAAAGAAATGAGAAACATTTAAAAATTTTTGTTATTTTATACACTATTTATATGCTAATGACAAAGACTAGCTTTTTAATACCAAAATAGTGTGATAACTAGCGCGTACTCATTCACAAAAAAACTGTTCTAAAAAACTTGTGAAGTTCCTGTATATCAAACCCCAATGGAAGCCTAATTTAAAAAAAAAAAAAATCAAACCCCACAAAACAGTGCCTGACATATGTAATTGAGCAATTAATTTCAAGATTACAATAAGAGATTCAATGCGTGGTAACATATATTAGAGTTACATAATTAACTACATTATTTTGTAGTCTCTACTATGTAGAAAACAAATTATTAGTGTATATGTAAGCACCTTAATATGTCAGTTTAGGATATAGAACCAGAGTGCAAATAAATCTTTGGGAAGACCTGTATTGTGAAAAATGAATCTGGATTTTGAAAAGATATTCACTAACTGAAAAGATGAAGAGTTTTGAGACTTTTCTAAAAGAAAAAGCTCAATGTTTTTCCTTTTTGGGTTGGTGGTTGTTTCTTTTTTTTCCTTTCCTGAAATCTTGTCTTTGTTAATGTGAGTAAGCAGAGAAATAAACATGCAGATCCACAGTAACAGTGTTTTACTTGTTTTATATGTTGATTTTTTTTTTTTTTTGAGTGAAGTTTTCCCAGCATAGTTCTTCTGAAGCTGATACAGTCACAAGGTTAATAATTGAAAATCATTAACCCTAACAGCTGTAGCAGCAGAAGAAAAAAATCATTTGTGATCACAGCATGATCCTACATGGACGGACTGTCCAAAAATGAAAAAAAGGAAAAATGTAGTACCTTGGTTCTGTAACAAAATCAATTTAGTAATCAGATAATTGAGCCAAAAGATACAGGGAAGTAATAAGCTTTTAAAAAACTTGGCTTTCCTGTCAAAGTAGTGAAAGGATTTTGGATTATGCCCTTTCTAGGAGATAAATTTAGTTTGGCTGCAGGTAGATTTGTAGCTTCCTAAAACTATATAGTTCTCTTACAGTAACTCACATAAGGGCTCTCTATTTTTGTTTGTAGAGAAAAATAGGATTGACTAGTTAGAACCAAACAGATTAATGCTTTAAAATGCTCTCTAATGCCTTGCCCTACGCAGAGAGACAGGTGCACAGAAGAGCACAACATTCAGGGAAAAGTCAATTTAAAGTAGCTGTATCAATAAAACATCACTTTTTTTTTTTTTTTTTTTTTTAATGCTGTAAGAGGAAATTTGAAAGTGACATTAAAGATAGTTGGATAAATCACTGGTTCCACAGATTCTCTCATGCAATTACTAGAAGGACAAGATGTGAAAGCAGAGGAAGATGTGAAGGAATAAGTATACATAAGACTGCAGTAATAGCAGCTGTAACTGGGGGCAGAAGTAGTAATGATCTGGAATCTCTTGAAGAAATGGTTGGTTGCTACAAGTGTTTTCTTTAAGTGATTTAAGTAAGGAATTTATTTAGCCAGCATTATGACAAACTGAGCTACAACAATGTTCACGATTCTTGGTATATGCAGTCAGATGTTTCTGGACAGTGGTCTGAAACTATTAAATTACCTATGTGTTATCCTTTCAAAAGACAGTACAAGAAGCAACTCTAAGATATCCTTTGCTATCCTTAGATGGGTTGATGACAAGATAGTAAAAGTCTGTTTATTCTTTGCTCTGTGACTCCACGTGTCTGCAGATAGCCTAAGCCTAGGTAGTATGGCTCAGCCTTGGGAAAGGAGGTTGCTATCGTTTGCAAAGTCTGAGGAAGAAAACACTTAAATTCAGAAAGCTGCAAGAAAGTGGGACCTGGATGTTCCTATTCTTTTCTTTCATACATCCTCCTGTCTCCCACTATCGTGTCACAGCTCTGTATAACTCAGAGGTTTGAGCATCTGGGTCTAACAAGAAAAGTTTTGGCCCACGGATTTTTTTCTTAGATCTCTGTAGTGCGTGCTGTTGACAAAACAGAAATATGTGGTATAGTCATTGCGTTTCCCCTGCAATCTCAGGTTCTTGCACTAGCCAAATGCATACAGAGATAGGAAATGCACTACGGTTTCAGCTTCCTGGCATAGAAGACCATCCATGTGAAGCCCCAGAATGAGCTATATACCACCACAGTGGGATTTGGTGGTGTTCATAAAGAAGTAGTCGCCCAAATTCTCTTTTTATAAGCCCCATTGAAAGCCCACGTAGTATAAAAAACAGAAGAAAAATAATTTCTTAGGTCAAAAAGTGAAGTTGAAAAAAGCTAATCTTACAAATACTCCATGAAACTCATAAATCTCCACCCAGGTACATATATTAGATGGGTAAAGAACAAGCATCAATAGTATGTTGAGCATGTCTGTGCCTTGTTTGAACCATACACACATCCTCTGAAGCTAAAGATCCATAGGAACTTTTACAGAAGGGTAGAATTTGGCTGAAAGACTGAAGCTAGATGATGCCACAAGTTCCATTCAATTTAATGAACATTTTAATTTATTGAGTTCACCTACACAATAAAGTAAAAGCATTATGTAATAAATTGAGTCTGAGTTTCCACTTCACAGGGTTTAAATTCAACATGGCAATATATTTGCCAGCATTTCTTTTATGATCAAAAGAGGAAAAACAAAGATTCAGCTATTTAAAATGTCTAACGTATGAAAACCACCCTACTCTTATGTTTGTACATTTGGGGTGTGGTTTTATCTGTAGATGAATTTAACTGAATGAATACTTCACATGCAGAAGGTAGGTGATTAATTGACACTATAATATATTTTCTGTTAAAATATTCAATGCATATGTAATATCACTGGCAGTTTAAAATAACCCAACAACTTGTTTTAATCAAGTTAAATATATTAGCATAAAATATTAAGAAGCCTGTCATTTGTTTTCCCACAAAACTGTTGATCTTACTTTTGTTACCTACCCTCATTGATGAATATGTTGGGAATTTAGTGGGATTTGACCTCATAGCACAGATAAGGTTATGTTACAAATTTGGGTTTTAAGCCTTAACATGACAAATAAAATTGCCTTAATGGATTTTTATATCTTCAAGACGGACACAGAGCAAGAACTTGCTTCCCTTATAAGGACAGTATAAAAGACTGCTAAAGTGGCTGCACTTGATCTCAGACAAGATTAGAGTAACTGATATTATACTATTATCTACAGTATTTGCAGATTTTGCCAAGCTGAAGCATTCACCATAAATCCAGTGTGCTTCAACCCCATGAAATTCATATACAGAGTAGTCTTTCGTATCTGACTTGTTGTCTGGCCACATTTGATGCTTTAGTTGTTTAAAAAAACAACCTTTGCTACATCTGTTAGCATTGCTCTTCATTCCAGTGCAAAACTGAGAAACATCTAGAAATAGCACGATGGATTTGGCTGCTGAATGACAGGACAGCAAAAAAGTAGATAGTCCATAGGGTTCAATCATTTAATGGCAAGTTAAAGCAGCAAAGCAGTTCAGAGGAAGCTAAAGATATCTGTGCACTTTAAAGTTCAGGAAAGCTTTTGACCATGAGATAGAGATGAAACAGTTAATCGAGAACACACAGCAGATCCATATCATTTATCATTGGCAGCCAGAGTATAAATGTGAGTTGACAGTGGTGTGATAAGCATGATCGTGTAGAGCTCTATGTCAGTCAACTGGAGGACTCCAACTGGAGTCCAGTCCTCTGTCGCATGTAGCAGGAAGCAAAGACTACTGCCCAAACAGTGCTGGTGTTAGAGCTCAGGTAGCTCTTGCGTGCTTGCCAGGTTGGTTGTTAGAGGTCTGGATGTTGGTAAACAGTTGCTTTATCAAGTGTTTGTGCTAAGCTAAACCCAAATAATGCTGAATTTGGTCAAGTGGCACAGTTTATTGTTTATTGGCAAAGAAAGCAAAATGAAAAATGCCCCAAAATAATTCAAATTGTTTCACAAAAAGGGATGATTACAGTACTGGTAGGGAGATAGCAGCAAAGGCTTTTTGGGGTCAAGAAAGACTTGAGATCTAATAACTTCAGGAGCTTTATATTTGCCCATTTAGGAAACCCTTATGGAATAGAGTTTCAGCCAGGTCACCGATAAACGATTTAAAAGAAATTTAGTTCTTATATTGAGCACTAGAGTAAATAACTGATTTGGATTTTCCAGAAACAAGATGTGTTTTTTCATATGAACTCTGAAACTGCCTGTGTAAGGGAAATTTTGCAATGTGAACAAAACTGATGGAGAGTGTTTTAAATATATAAGCTGGTGTGTTTCAGTTTCATAGCAGAAAATTAGAGGTGGCAGTAGTGATTAGTATATGTAAGTGCTAATTTTACTATATTTTTTTCAAGCATTATATCATAGATACTAAGTCTGCAATGAATATAATTTTTCTGTTAGAATTACACTAATGTTCATTGCTACTGATACCTATCAGAGATGAGCTGGTTGTAATGCTTCATTGCAAACACTGAAAGTGCTGTGGGATGGTGGGCAATTGCCTGGCATGAAATTTTAACTGGTTTTATATAAAATAGTTATTCACAGTGAAAAAGAAATAAATAATGAGTCTTTGCATATAATAAAGATAACTGTTTTGTTACATCCTGGCTTAGTTGGAAATTTTAAAGCTACAGTTCTCTTCCTTAGTCTAGAGTATATACATACTTTCCAAATATGATAGAAACAACCAATTTAAGATTATACATTTTAAATATTTGCTATTGAAAGCTTACAAAAGATTAATATATTATTAACCTTTCATTTCTTATTGTCTGCAGATAAAAAATGTTGGAAGAATAGTGAGGCAAGTAATGTTTTCACTTATAAAAATAAAGGTTCATTAAAACTTGCATTTTATTTTATGACGTGTTGCATAGTACTAAAAGGAGCAACTAGACATTATATAGATCAAATGAGATTTGATTTGGTATGTTAGTGTTTCATATGCCTGGACACATTTGTTTATATAACCACTAAATAATAGTAACCAATTCCTCAGGTCTTTGGTTTGTGATAAGTAAATATAATTACAAACTACACACACTTCAAGAAGTTAGTGTCTTGCTTCTAAAATAGTTTAAAGATCAATGAATGTTCATAGGCTTTAAATGGAAATAAACAGACTCCTCAGTTCATGGTTTCTTATAGCAAGTCTATGCATTTGTTGTCATTTATGATGGATGAGGGTGAAGGGAATTCTGTGTCAGGCCCTTGTTAAAAGTGCTGATATTTCATTGATTGTTGTCATTAAGGAATCAGGGCACCTCTATCTGCTGACATCCTATAATTTATGTGTTAAACCTCTAAAAAAGAATGTGCTGCTTCATCTGATTTTATAACCTCACATAACATCCACATCCATTAAAATCAGCATAAAAAATTATTTTATTGAGATTGCATTAGTTGCATTGATACAAACCTCAGTATCTATTTCCTATGCAGTTTTCCTTTAGAATATTAATAAATTTTATTCTGAGTAAGGTACTCTGACAAAGATAAAAATTAGCTGCTTCCTCCCAGAGATCTAAGTAAGAAGACAACAGATTTTTCTGTTTTTGGTGCTTTTTCTTGCTAAAGTCTGACGTAGATGTAGTTGTGTTTTTCAGACCATAAAAATCCCATGATCTTTTCCGCAGTCCTGTTTTCTTTTTGTTAATGGTGCTGTTGGTTTGAGTTTGACAGGCTGTCTACATTATGCTGTTTTGATATTAAAGGCATGTGACAGTAACTCATTTTTTGTGTAAAACTGTTGTTCATGTTGAGGATTGAGCCTGCCAGTTAGATCTCAAATGGAGCTTGCTGGGCAGATTTTGAATTTTGTTAATTCGGCTGGTGCTGGCTGTCTTTTGCCACACTGCTGCTTTCTCTATTTCTTGATATTCCAACTTGTCTCTTTAAGACAACAGCACCTTCCTAATAAATCTTCATTCTCAGCTGAGACACCTTCACACTTCTTCACTCAATTGTGAGTTTCATTTCCATGTTCCTTTCCTTTCCTAGGCAGTGAGCTTCTGTACTGTAGTTTGGAAGTTCAATATGATCAAACTTATAGTTTCTGTCAGCACTTTGATTTTATTGATTTGTTAGAAGAGATTAAGGTAAACATCTGATTCTTCCATTGGTGCTTAACTTTAGGCACGTGAACTATCCTGTTTAATCTATATATGTAAAATACAGATTAAATGTTGTCTGTATAATATTTAATTTAAAAGGTTGTGAATGTGGCCAGTTTGTGAAAAGTGTGAATAAACAGGTCAAGTAACCACAAATGCAATAAAGCAGCTCTGTTGGGGAGGACAGAATTAGTTCTTCCCATAATTACTAGGGAAGTCCTCAACATCTGCTCCATATTAAGATCCCAAAAGCCTTTAGGCAGCAATAAAGTTACTTATTATGGCAGATTGAGTCTGACTTGCTTATTGTACTCCAGACATTAAACTTATATTTGAGTATCACATCTGCTTGTCTATTGACTGTTATAAAAAATAAGGTTCATGTTAAATTGCCTGACATACTTAAGTGGCTTTAATTGTAGATTCATAAGGTAGAGAAAAAAAAAAAAGAAAAAATTAAAAAAAAAAAGAAATTATCTAAACATGACTTAGAATGTAGATTGCAACTAGATAAAGCTCTGGCCTTCAGAGATCTGGTTTTTATTTTTGACTCTACTGGTGGGCTGTTGTCTGACTAGGGACAGGCACTTTGCCCTACTCAATCAGGTAGCTTATATTAAGGTAATGACGTCCCTTCTCTGCAATTGTGACCTTGATGAGTCAGCAACTCTCTCTCACTGTACCCCTCACAAAGGCAGAGATCTAGGCACAGCTGTGGAACAGACAATGTTTGTGAAGGGTTAAGGATGGGAAAACTGCAAGTAGAAAAGGGTATGTGAGGATATGGGTACCACAGGTGCCAAGGGTAGGGAATAGAAATAGGACAGCAGTTGTGAATTTGTAAAAAGAGGTTAAAGGCTTTAATCTTTTATTTTCTGTTCTCTTTTTGTTCTCTGATTGCACCTGCAGTGAGTGCAACGTAATAGAAGAACCTCAGGGTAAATCTGAAGAAAAGTTAATTCAGCTGCATGTTCGTAGGAAATGGCTAGCATCATTTCAGGTCAGTTCACATAGATTGCCATCTACCAGAGATGCTTATAGTGGTACCTAAGTAACCTTCAGAATGTATGGCAGCTCGATAAATACTACACGTGGTTGGTGAACCTGTGGATAAGGGGCAGCTACAAAGAAACTTATTCTCAGTTGTTGCTTACATATATTAATTCTGTAATTGATGTCAAACTCTCATTTGCTTTCCTCAGGTGATACTATTGTCTCAGCAAAATCAGCAGGGGAATGGAATAAACTCCGTAACAACGCTCTTATCTGCCATGCACCTCCTTTGGCAAAGATGTAAGGGGGCAGTAGAGGGGGGATTTGCTAAGGACGGATTATAAATTAGCAATCTCCTTGTACAATGTTTTGCATAATATCTACACTTAGCCTTTGTATTCCTATAACTGCTGATATCTACAATTTCTTCCATACCATCATGTGTGTGTGAAAATAACAGATAACAGAATTACAGCTGTCTGAAAGTATGCACAAATGTTCTTCAGACTTGCAGTTGTTTGTCATTTAGGGAATGGAGGAATTTGCTAAAGACAGTTGCAAAATCAACTACAAGAACAGCACTGATGGCAGCATACGGTATCAATACTGCAGTGACTCATCAGGAACGTCTTGCATTTGCACTTTAATTAAAAAAATGCATTTTAATTAAATTTGATTTTATAAAATATATTTAATACCTTAGAACAATGGTTTCCTGCAACTGTTGCTTTATTCAACATCAAAAGGAATGAGACCACCTTATATTTGGGTCAAAGTGATATAGTCACGTTAAATAACATTTTGTAAAATGTTGTCTAATTAATCTTCTTAATTAATATGGGGGGTTTTAACTTCTCAAGAATTCTTTTCTGACTCTGCTTCTTCCTTTTGCTTTTGTCTGTGTGCATCCTTCCCTGCTGCTATGTCTGATTGTTATAGCTATTCCAGAAGTTTTCCTTCTGTAGGTTTGGAGAATATTATTAAGGTGACTTTTTTTGACATTTCCTGGAAATAATGTCCTGAGAATGGTAGTCATGATGGCTGTACACAAGGCAAATGTTAAATGTTTCAGATATGAACATTTATCAAAGACTAAATAAATATTAAATAATCTGTGGTACCTCTTTTGAAAAGCAACTTGGTGGATTACTTGTAACTATACAGAACACATTTCAGGTGTCCCCATCAAAGCACTGAGATACCTTATAGATTTCTGTTACTTTGAAATGGCTGGGATAAACAATGAACATTGTTTATTTGGTTTGAATTTGTCTAATTCGTATACTTCACCTTTTCATTAATTACACGTACATTTCTTGGATGGAGCTGTTTGCCATCTAGTTAACCTGATTGTTTCAATCCTGGGAAGCCAGGGCATTTTTAGGGGTTTTCTAATAAATGCATTAAAGTCATAAGCATTGAACAGCACATTCAAAATGTTTTTACTTTAGGCACAGTCACTTTCATGAACTCACAGAAATTGATACAGGTTGGTAACAACAAAGCAGATCTCCCTGCCCTACCTGTGTGGGTTGTTTCCCAACAAGTACCTTTTCTATACCTTACATTTTAATTATTTTTTATTATTTTTATGGTTTATGATTATCAGTTTAATCAAAACATAATGTGATACTACTTTTAACTTTAAATGCTTTTATTTGTAGAGGCTACATAAAAATTATTTCTTTGAACATTTCCCACATCTAAGGAATCTGGAGGATGCTTCCTGACCTCTACTTACTATTTACTTGCAAAATAAAAGGTAATTCTCTTGATTTCAATATCTTAATAAGATGCACTGGGAGATGAAAGTGGATGTTTCTCTAATACTGAAAACTGTGATATTTGTGTAATTTATCTATGTAATTTTTAAATAATCTTTGGTATTATGAAAATTGCTGCCTGTATATGTTCATAAAAGACTGTCAAATTAGCTCTTGTCTTGTCAGACTTAGAATAATTTTTGCCATTAGAATACATTCATGCCCGACTCTCATTTAATCTTAGGACTGTTGATTATTGGCCTGAACTGAGAGGAGGAATAAAAGAAAAATGTAGTTTTTTTCTTTTTCTCTAAAGAGAGGAAAAAATGGAATAGGCAGGGCTGACAAGACATGTTTCCTAGAATCACATGAGGACAGTATGAAGCAAGTAACAGAAAATATTAAATAGATGACATGAAGTTACATCCTCCTGTAACAGTAGGTAGTATTCTGGGTTGCATCTTGTAAGAAAAAGAAAATATTTATTCATAAGCCTTGTGCAATGATTTTGAATGTACTTTCATTTCATGCCATGGAAGGACAAACCAAAGTTCCTCATAGCATGGTATCCGTCATGTTGAACCATGTTTATCATCCTTCTTGCAGAGTCAAAGCAGAAAAGTCAAACCTTGGGCAGGATTAGGGTGAAAGGCTGAAACACAAAGACCCCAGAGAAAGGTGCAAGGACTGCTGGAAGGAGAGTTCCCAGAAGGTGTTGCTAAGCAAAAGGTTCATGTTCCAGCAATGCCAGTGCAAGTACCAAGGTACTGAGCTTAAAATATCCATGCAGAAAGGAACTGAATCTCCTAACAGTGTCTGACAGAGGGTGTTTAGATTCTGTCAAGTAAGAGTGACTTCTGTTCTCTTCAAAGAAATCATCAGTGTTTTCTTTGAGTCCAAGGTCTTCATGTTGGCATAATACCAAACTATTTTCCTTCTGTCTACTTTCCTATTACCAGGACATAGAAGATAGAATTCTTCTGGTATTTTTTTTTCCTCTTTTCATACCATTTAACAGTTAGAAAGATTTTTTTAATTATTTTTTTTTTTAATTGGCAACAGAAAGAATATCTCTTTGTTTGGAATATGCATGGTCAGTGGGGAAACTCTTCCAAGCCTGGATGAGTATCCCACATGAATATGGTGTATACGATCGTGCTGCCTTTGTGTGTATATGCACGCTGGTGTGTAAGCAAAAAAATACTGGCTTTCAACTGTCCAAAAGAAGGTTCTTTAGCATCAGTGACTAGAAGGTGGGAGTGTTAATGTTGCAGAAGTCTGAAAGATGGAGGCTGACAATTGGAAACCATGGTGCATAAAAATGGTATTTTAAAGCCATTCAGTGGGCTACATAGGAAACTTTTTATTGCTAATTATTTCTTTACAAATAGTTTTATACTTTGAGTTCTGTAAATATTGTCTGTATCATAAATTAATATCACCTGAGCAGCAAAAAGGAGATTTTGTTATAGCCATAAGAATGTAGTTTTGTAGAAATGTTGACTTTTGGTTTCTAGGTTGCTTTTTGTTTGATTGGTTGGGGGGGTGGGGTGTTCCTGCTTGTCCTTTATCATTGTCCCTATTGTCCCTATCATTACTTCACATAACATTCACCTAGAAGAGTGTGTCCAAGGGTTCTGGTGAGCTGTGGGAGTGTTTCCTCTGATCTCTGCTCTTGCAATAAAGAAGAACAGTACTGCAAGAAACTGTACCAGTCGAATCTGTCAGTGGCTACGAGTAAATAGATGATCATTATGTTAGTTCTTAGCAGCATCTTTGTTGACCTTTCTATCACTAGTATTTTGTGCTCTTGTAAAAGAGAGAGCTGAATTGTGCATTGGTTGGTTCACAATTATGGCAGACCTTTTTCTTCTCCAAAATATACTTATTCAATTTCAGTCAAGGGTACAGAACTTCCTGTAGAGCCCAGAAGAGCTCTGACCAGAGAAACAAAGGGAAAGTGGTAGTTGTAGAGAATTTGTACATTGTAGAATATATGATGTACATTAACACAATACTTTGATTTCCTTTCTCAGTGCTATGTTACTTTTCTTGCAAAATGTGTTATGTGATATAGAATAAAATAAAATGCTCTATTTCAGTTGGAAGGGACCTACAATGGCCATCTAGTCCAACTGCCTGACCAGTTTAGGGCTGACCAAGTTAAAGCATGTTAAGGACGTTGTCCAAATGCCTCTTAAACACTGACAGGCTTGGGGCATCGACTACCTCTCTAGGAAGCCTGCACCAGTGTTTGACCAACCTCTCAGTAAATACATTCAATTATATTCATATGACGTCTGAATTATTTGAATAAAATGAAAAGAAAAAAGAGCAAAAGCTGTGATACCATGAGCGTGACTGGTATGTTCCCATTGGATAGAGCAGTTGGTAGGGATTCAGGTTGCCCCAGTCATGTTTTGAGACTTTTGCCATTAGTTTGCCTTTTAACCTCAAGAAAGTTCTCTCCTTTGTCTGTCTCTTTCTTTCCCAGCAGTTTATCATCTCTAGTTACAAAGGTCTTTGGCAAAGGGACTGGCTGTTTTATTGTACAGTTATGAGGAATAATTATATTAATGTCTCTAGCCATTATTATAAACTAAATAACATCTAGTGGAATATTTTTGAGCCTTGAAATCCTATTGGAGGGGTCCTTCAAATGTTTAATGGAAGTCAGGTGAATCTGTATCCTGCTGAAATTTTGGGCAACACTTAAACAGCAAGATAGTTTTTAATTACAATATAATTATAACATAGTTCATTCCAGGAATTTCAGTCCAAACCCTTTATTGCATAGTGAGTTCTGGATGTACTGAGCAGTCCATCCATCAAGTTTCTGTGTATATCTCATGAGATGTTCTAAGAAACCAGTGTTAGCATGAAGGCACTTTTTTATTTCTAAACCAGATTTTTCAATGTGCTGCACTAATGCTTACCTGGTTTTAATTAGCAATTCTTTTTTTCTTGTCTCTTCATTTCATTTCAAGTCTGTATTGTATTTCTATACTACATTATTAAAAATAAAGTAGCTTCTCTAAAAAAGGAAAAGAAACTAACTGCTTTGAAATATGGAAAAAAAATATTTTATCCCTTATGGTCCTCTACTAGTTGCTGTACTGCAGAGATGCCACTGAAAATTATCACTGTCATACAATATTTTACACAGCACAGCAGGGTGCAATCTGCTTGCCATGCCAAATACATCTTGCAGCAGACAAGAATTTTAAAGAATAGACCCATGAGGGACTATTAAATGAATGTAACTGGAGAGTCAGGTACAGGAAAAAGCCTGATTCTAAAGACGTGATGTAAGCTTGAACAGTTGCTGACATTGAGACAAACAAGGCACAGGATGGGTTTGCACAGAATAGACAATGTAATGAAAAGGTGTAAGTGATGGTGTCCATCATCAACCACACTCAACAAATAAACTCTTCAGCTACAAATATTGACTGACTTTGAAAAGGTTTCTAGAAGTCTGGGGTTGACAAATTATTAAACAATCTGGAAAAAGTTCTGCTGGTTCTCTTAAAGGATTTTCAAAGAGATCTTTCAGCTTAATACGGGAAGGGGAGGACCACAAAATGAATCTAAGCACAGTGATTAGCGGCACAGAGAATCACAAACATTTGATCTGTGCAACACCTTATCTGTTTTTTAAGATTGGGCCCACAGTTGAACTTGGTAAACATGTGCTCATTGCTGCTGTTCTACTTTTTTTTTTTTTTTTTTTTTTCCCCTGTAGGTATTAGAAGGAGCTTCAGAGTCAGGTTAAAAAGTATCTTATGACACGTAAATTTATGTGAGCTTTCTTGTGCGCGGCTTTACCACTGTGTCAAAGGAGGCAGTTATGTATGTGTATATAAAATGGAATAAAGGAGCTGATAGCTGACAGGAAGGTCAGAGGGGGAAAATCTTGTGAAATTGTAGTGAAGACCTTTTAGAAGTTTGGAGTTTCTGGAACAAAACCTACAACATACCTATCTACAATCAAGAAAACTACTCTTCATTGAGATGCAAAGTAGACAGTAAATTAGCGTTCAATTAAGACAATACAAAAGTAGAAGCTATATATGCAGTAATTAAGAGGGAGGAGGTTCTTAGACTTTTCCAGCATAGCAAGTGTAACATTCTTCTTTTATAATGCAGTGTTCCCCTCTGCATTAGGGGTAGCCACATTCGGAATTTGGAAAGAATCTAGTTACATTCTGATTAGATAATCATTGTAGTAACTTAGGGGTGATTATTTCTAGCTTGTTATACCTTTGTCTAAATTATGAGAAGACTAAATTATGTTATCCCTATTTATTTTGTTCAAATGAAATGTTGCTCTTTGGCAGATTTGTCACACTTCTTATCTTACTACAACATTGATCTTAATTGCTATCACATGTGACAATGAATTTTGAGTAAATGAAGACATATCTATGACTTGCTTTCTGGAGTTAAGGCAAAGCGACTGCCTTTATGTATTTTATCAACAATGTTTCTTACACCACAAAAAAGAAAAAATCCTATACATTTCTATTAAACATATAATTTCCTTTTTCTATGGAGATGGTAAAATGAGTTGTGTATCCAGTCATTGGATCCAAACAGATTACCATTCTCTAACTCACTCATTCCTCAACTTCTGTGTTTCCTGGACTAAAATAGTGGGGTATTCACTCTGAAGCAACATTAACTGCTAACCGATCAGACTCTTGTATGCCTATACCAAATATTTAAATCAATATTTGGTACAACGTAGCCAGAAAGAGAGTAACATTACTTTAAAATTTCCAGAGCATTAAAATAATGCTTTTTGGGGGTTTCTTGAACATGAAAGAATATTGCAGTAGAACAGAATTCTTAAGTGAATTTCATGGCAAAATAAAATAGTACTTTGCTTCAAGGAAACCAACTGCTGCCAATTTTCTGTGGCTCAGTTCTTCGGGGTTCTTTGATACAGAAGTACCCTTCTGTTGATTTGAGTCCAATTTTGCTTAGAATTGTTTTCTTCTTCTTCATATGGCATACGAAGTTAACCAAATGAGGCAGTGAAAGTGCTGATTAGTACATAGCAAGCATATACAAAAGGTAGATCAATCACAATAATTTAATAGCCAATTAGAAATAGCCATTATTAAAGAGAGCTAGAACAAATCGCTATGTAAAAGGGATAAACCAGTGTCATGATAGAACTGGTTGTTAACAATTGGATTTTTATTTTCTTTTAAGTTTGTAGCTGATTCTTTTGAGGGAAGAAAAGAAATGTTCATAAGGTAATTAGGTAAACATCGTTCATAGAAGAAGAGCCAAAAGGCATCTTCTTCTGCAGGAAACATTATTTTGCTTTAAATATCAGGAAAAGTTTCCATCCATGTGAGTGTGGAACCACTGGAACAGACCATTAAGGATTTTGTGGAAAACTTAGACAAGTAAGACACTGTTTGAGAATGATTATATTTGATTTCTTCTCATTGAAAGGAGTAAATGTAGCTGAATCTTAGGAAGTTTCTGTCAGCCTTGTAATTTCTATGATTTTGTGATCAAAGTAATTTTGAGTAAATGTGCAGAATAGATTATGAATTTCTGTGTCTAGCCTGTATTCACAGCTATTTTACAAAGGATTAAACAATTTCAGAAAGGCTAGGAAGTCAAACCCCTCATACTCCAAGGCATAAGACAACCTCTGAAGCTAAAAAGAAGCTTTTCTTATTCATGTTTCTTTTCCATACTAACGCTTTCACTTTCTAATTCCTTCTGAAGCTGATGGCATGGTGTCTGTTGGCAATAAGATACTAGACTAGCAAATATTCTTTCCTCATTAGTATTTTTTATTACTTCTACATGTTTTTTATTCAGTTCAATACAATTTAATAGGGCAAACAGAAGACTTTTCCTTACTATGGTTTGTTATAGTCATGCTGCTATATAATAAAAGTTTGGATTGAGAACAAAATAATCATTCTCTTTTCCCATTAATACACCCTTTTTTTCATCCTTTCTTTTAATTCTCCTGTCTACTGACACAACACCAGTAATCCAACAGCATTTCAGCAGTTAGATGAGCTAGATACCATTTTATGTCCTCTGGCTTTCAGCGTGCGTTTAAATCTGATGTCCTGCAAAAAACCCTTGTGTACAAAACCAGAAGGTCTGATTCCTTAAATGACAAAACTGATGGGAGATTTCACCAGGGCTTCTTGTTGTCACTTTATTGCACCCATATCTACAAATGTCTTATATTCATCTGTTATAAATTCCCGTTTCTGAGGGCATGCTTTCCACATGTAAGCTGCTTCTCCATTTTTCATGCTTGGCGTTTACTTTTTTATTTTGTATTCTTGGCTGACGTTTCATTCTGGATAACAGAGAATTTTCTTGTATTATAATATGGATAACACAGATGCTGTTCCTAGTTTAACCTACAGCTACCTCTCCAGTTCTGTTGTTTTAATGCTTTGTACCCCTAGGTCAAAGTGGAGCTGTAATTGCACAGGACCATTGGAGTAATTTAATCTCCTTTGTAGATAGTATGATTCCTCTAAAATGCTGGTAGTATTAATAGTAGTTTAGTTTATGAAAGATCGGCGTTGCACTGGTGAAGAAGATATGCAACAAACTTGCCCCTGCTGAGGTTTTTGGCCTAAATTCTGTAAAACCAGTGGCAACCCTATCACCACTTACTTTCCATGCCAGACTTTCTATGTAGACAAAATACTGATTTTACATATTGTTCTTGCATAAGAATTATAGGTGATTAAGAGGTGCTGGAGACAGTATTTAAACTCTTCTGATATCCCTTAAAGCCCAGATAAGAAGTCAGCTCACAAGAGTTTGGTTAACAAGAGTTACCAAAACCTTACGAAGAAATGCTTTTGGGCAGGGTCACCAGCGAAGTAGTAGTCGCTGTCAGTTAAGTGGTTTTAGAGTTAGCATTACTCCAGCAGAACATTCTCTGTTTCAAAACTTGCTAAATCAAATGGAAACATTGACGATGATTTCCAGTGGGAGCTGGATCATGTTCTTGCTGATCATCATGTGCAAGACTGATGGTTTCTGACTGCTCTTTCTTGTAAATGAACCCACTTACGGGTGTGATGGCACTTTGGCTCATGAATCATATATGTTAGCCATTATCACTCGCTTCAGTGTGGTGAAAGCTGGTAATAATGTAGCTGAGAGCACCACTAAAGATTTTTTAAAGCGATAGTTAAGTCTTGTTCCTTAGCCCCTTGAAGTAAATAAGTAATGCAATGAAATAGGACTGTATGGCTTAAACGGAGAGAAAGGTCTGCATTTCCTTCTGAAGAAATTCATTTACTGCTCCTCACATATCTGCAGTAACTCTGAGCATTCTAAATGGTTAAGTTCACTTTTGATGATACAATTTAAAAGGGGAGAGAGTTTCTAGCAATGGCCTAAAATTTATTAAGAAGTATGTTTACAAATGCCTTTCAGTCATTTCCGTCTCTGTGAGATCAAGGTGTGTGTTTCTACAAAGTGCTTATCATGTCAGGCAACAGTCCTGATGCATGCTTTAGAAAAGAAACAGAAAAGACACTCTAGAAAGCAACTGCATAAAAAACAAAAAAAGAAAAAAGAATTGTTTTTCAGAGATGATTGTTTTTCTGTCCTGACCAAATGAGGACTGAAGGAGAGCTGTTCTCTATTTTAGACATTGTAGTAGGTGCCAAAAATTAAGTAGAATCAAACTGGATGTAGTTCTTCTGGAAGGAAATGGTAGATCAATTCATCATGACCTTGTGCCTGAAGCATCACAAAACACCCTCAAGGAGATTTGCCTGAAAGCCTTAATTGAAATCCAAGCTACTTAAAAACCATCAACCATCCATCTCACCCAAAGTTTATTAGGATGAATTGTTTGCTGCTTCTGTTTTGCACGTGTTCCACTGGGAACAGCACTAGATGGGAAAGTTTTAAACTGTATTAGTCTTTTCTCTCACTGAGTATTTCTTTCAAGTAGTGAACTTTGGAAAGTATTGATTCTCCTTCTGTCAGATCACTCTCTGCCTTAAAAATTCTCAACCAGTAAAAAAAAAAAAAAAAAAAAAAGTGCAATTTAAATTATAATTACTTTGTAAGAATAGTAAAATCTGTATCTTATGTGAAATATTTTCATTTTCTCTTTGCAAGCTTTGATATTTTAGTCATTCATGATTGCTATTGTTTAATTCTTAATCAGAATTCAAGGGGTTTGTCAAAAGAAACCAGAATTCTCTTGAGCAGTTTCTTCTATGCTTCAGTATTCTTCTTTTTCTGAAATCTGCACTTCAAGAAGTTTGCTGGGGAGGGGTATATTTGAATTGGAAGAGCTATTAGTTTCATTTTATTTCTGGAAAGTATAATGCATTGTAGAGGATTAGGTTCATTGCTGGGACTGTAAGTGTGGTTCATAAGATCACCTGGCAAACCATTAAACTAGGCATTATGGAGTTAGTGTGCTCAATCTTTGTTCAGATAAGTTAAAATCAATAAGAATGATGTGTTTACTCTAGTGGAATAGAAATGTTCACATAAATCTCCAAGATGCTGATGTATATCTGTGGAAATGTCAGAGGTTCAGCACGTCTCTTGTACAGGGTAGCCTTCCACAGAGCCTGGATAGATGGCCTAAATAAAGATGTCTGGAGTTAGATTTGCTTTTGGCCAAGGCTTTGGGAAACACTGTGCTGCGTTACAAGGTGAGGAGACCTCTGCGTCTTTTGAAGGGCTTTGGTTGCAATGCGAACATTGCTTTGTATCGGGAGAGGGGAAAATAAAGGACAACGCTCCCTTCTTTGTATTTTCCCATAGCACACCTTAACGTGCATTTAAAAAGAGCTTTTTAAAGCAGATATCTATTTAAAGATTTTTACATTAAAAAAATCTTCTCAGTTCTGTGCTACATCAGTAACATATTTACTACAAAGGCTTTCTTTCTGTCTTTGATAAACATTGTGTCTCCTAAAATTGTAGAGGAGTTTCATAAACCTTTTGGAAACGCAGAAGATACCAAACACAAACAAAAAAAGCCTAGTCATTTGTGAATGACAGAAAAAATTACACCTTTTTTTTTTTCTTGATCTTTTTCCCCCTTTCTTATACAGTAACTTTTTATCAGTGCTTTTGCTGAAGAGTTCATCATACATCTATCCTGTTTTGATTCTGTGGTGTCTGCTGCAGATCAAAGCATGCTGCACCATTTTCCTTAAGGGGACACTAAGCTGGAGCCCGTTGTTATACTCAGCTGTTTTAGGCGTTTTCTTGGAGTGTGACAGGGCAACTTTCTGTAGTATAACATCTCCGAGGTCTTTACCATCTCTCAGTTGGATCTAAATTGGTGGATGCATTTGAAAGTCATTATGGAGACTGGGGGTGCGGGGGGAGAAGGTAGCAAGCAACAGCAGTCAGATGCACTGGGTATGGCTGTATAGAGCTTCCCTTCTTTGAGGAAGACTGCCTAAAAACCGAGATTTGGAGTTACAGGCAAAATTCAGAAGCAGAAGGACTGATCTCAAATAGGTATAGTAGATTCAGTGGAGGAAGTTCATAAAAATTAGGAATGGAAACAGATGTGTTGTGTTCCTTTATGATTAATACTCTTCTCGTAAAATTAGTGTGCGAATCAGGGAGGGCGTTGCCTTCGCAGGAATTGGTTGCTCTAACCCAAATTCAGTGCTTTCCAATTGAAAGGACATACTTTCAGGCAGTATTTGAATATCTCTGTTGAGAAAAAGAATGTCTTCCTTTCCCATGGATTACTTTTTTCTTTTTTATTTTTCTTCTTGTTGCAGGGCAGCTCACTGAAAGGCTTTACTTCAGCTGACTGCTCTGCACAATACTTAAGATATTCACCAACTTCTAGTTTAAGAAGAGAGGAAAGAAAAATTGAGAGGAATTCAATCTCTTTTTTTAAATTTTCAATGTATGTGCATCAAATAGAGATACAAGAAGCCATTGCATTTTACATAGAAAAAGCCATCCTGGTGTGAGCATACAGCTTACCAAAAGCAGAAATAAAAGCAAATACATTTGTGTTCCACAAACTGTAAAAAGTTCATCCTTCCTTCTAACCTGAAAGTTCAAAATCAGTTGTATAACCTGTAAATTTTGCAATTGTTGATCTAAAAAAAGCATCACAGGATCCCAGCCTTCATTCATTAACTTACTCAACAGTAAGTCAGGACCTGTACAAATGTTTTTTCTTAAATTAGGGTTACAGAAAAAAATCTCTGAGCTATACTGGTTCTCAGAACAGGTGACCTGTGCTGTAAATGCTGGAGGGCAAGACTGAGCTCTGCCTTGATTTAATTAGTAGGCACTTTGCAGTTAGTGGGAAATCACAGCAAAATCAATCTGCTACATGGTAATCTGCATTATATTTCAGAGCAACACCTCATTAGTTATATTGCACTCTAAAGGGCTTTTATAAAAGCAAAGTAGTGCACCTTTGCTGGCAGTTTTTAATTTGTATGTGTTCTCCGTAGTTTCTCTATATTATGAAAAATGAAAGTAGAGGAATAATGTGAGCTCTATTAATTTAAATAGTATCTACATTGAGAGCTCAGATGACACAGCAATTGCAGAATAATATAGAAAATGAGGAGGGGAAAGTAATAAAAGCATCTTCTAACTAAGGCCTGACAAATTATTGCTTTTTAATTTAGATGATGAATGTTTCCATTTTATTTGGAAAGGTTTGGATTCTATAGCTCATAGCTTGGTAAAAGGTATTTGCAGTTTTAATCATTTTAAATAAATAATTTTAAATAAATGTGGCACTAATTGATCACACAAATCATATTAGTTTTCCCAACACTGAATTCCAAAAATATACTTTTTTGGATACTCTTAATTAAAAAAAAATACTCTAACAACAAAAAACCCAAAACCTATTGCTTTTTTTTCTTCTTTTGTTTCAAAGATTGGATTCTAAATTTATGAATAAGGTTATTGATCTGATTTTGGGGAAAAAATCCATTACATTAAATATGAGTCTTGTGTGCAGAGTGCAAGTTCTTCAGAACTAACAGACCATCTTTTTCCTGAATTTTCTTTTCTCAGCCAGAGTAGGCCAATCCCATTTACTGTAATGTTGTAACAAGATTTTCTTCTCTTGGAGATGGTACAAATTACATTCATATCACCTTCCTACTATAAAAACAGTAGAAGGTGACATTAGTCTTTGTCTACACTAAATTGTTAGTAGTGCACTGTAGCAAATACATAATAAATTTGCTGCAAATACCCAATGTAGGTGTAGGTAGGTGGGTAATAATATAGTAAGTCCTTGTGCTATATAAATTATTTAATGCAGGGAACTGATTTCAGCTATATTCTTATTTTTTCTTTTTTACTCACTTAAAATTTCTACTAACTAACATGTCTATATCAGCAATTTCTTAAAATTTAAAGAAGTGCAAAGGAGACTCATACCTTATATGAACATTGTATTATTAAGACCAGAATCTTCTGTCATACCATGTGGTTATCTGGCCACTGTTGTTTTATTAAATGAACTAATCTTGTTTCTCAGTTGATTTATCAAATTTTCAAGCCTCTGAACTCCCATGCATTCTGTCTTTAACTCACAAGTTTTCTTACTTTTATTCTTCCAATTCTCTCTCCCATCCAACTGTGCAGGGGTGGTGCATGGTTGCTGGCCAGGGTTAAACCATGATAGTGTCCCTTCCAAACCATATTTATCTATGATTCTATGATAAAATGTTTCAGAAATTTGCAAAATCAGCAGAATTATGTAGATACTGCAACTAAAAGCATTGCCTTTGATATTGATGGACGAAGCCTTGTTTATGTAGTGAATAACTGTTACCAGTGTCTCACACTGCAATACCAGTTTAATCATGTTTTCATAGGTGGAATGAGTCTGCTATATACAATTTTTTTTTTCTTAGTTCCTGATGAAACTATATATTCACTGGTAATCATCATGTGCCATTATGGGATCGGGTATATTTTCATTACCCAAAATGATAGGATTGGCAGGAAGCTTACAAATTAAGAAAGATCAGAGTTGCAATTGTTCAAGAGGGAATTGGTAGTGTGCCAATATACCACTGCTTTTTCTTTTAACTTTTTTTCCCCAAGAATGACATCGTACCACAAAGTGTTTGCACTTCCTTGCTATGCCAGATTTTTGGTGAGGTGATACTTGTTGCACTCTCTGAAAAGAGGCTCTGTAATCGCGTATTTGTTCTGGTCACATGAGAATTAATTGCATATGCCTTTGCCTAGAATAACTGTGTCTCTTGGCAAAAGAATCACAGAAATAGATTCAGTGATTCCTTATTTAATAGAGATTATCAGCTACTTTAAGTCACTTAGGTCCACAAGCATTAATTCATGTTCTGCTTGAGACTTATGATATTTTCCATTCCGTATGTATCCGTATGAGTATTGACCACTGAGGCTGGGGAGTTAAATGTGGCATGTCTTATCACTGCTCATGTGCAGCACTTGCATATAGCTGGCTATAGAAACCCGGGCAGTTTTATCGTACTGTCCTCATCACCATGATGATGACATCATCACCAGGGTCCATTGAGCTTTTTCTCATTTCTTTATTGATTCCCAACTGTCACATTTCCTTGGCCATTATAAACAGTCTTTCCTTCCCCTCCTTTCTAGCTTCTGAAACTAGATAAATCATTAGTAATTTTCTCACTTAGAACAGGAAGAGTAGATTAATTGTTTAATGATCCAGAAATTTTATTTAATAAAACTCACATACCAGAGAAACACAGCAAGGTTCACAGATTCCCTTTAATTGTTAATTTTTCCTGTTAAACCTGTAGATGCTTGCAAGCACCACGCCATACTGATGCTGAGTTTCCATGGCACTTCATAACAAACCTAAGTAATAGGAGAAAAAAGAGATTAAGCTTTTTACCAGCTAATGAAAAAAAAATTGCTGTCTAAATAGGCAATCTTTACTTATGTAAACTGTATAAAATAATAATGCTTAAGACTTGTAAGCAGGTGTGGGTAAGACCTGCATTCTTACCCAGTATTGCTGTCCCGGAAAATTTTGGGACCAACTTAGGGAACACTTTTCCTGTCAAGCTTTTAAAACATTTTTCAAAGGAGTGAGGGGGAGGGAGTGGAGGTAAACTCTGTATAAATAGTGCTCATGACTGATGAAATGGCAAACTACTAACTTCAGGTCAGACTTAGCCCTGAAGACACTACTTCAACCTACTATTGAAACTCTTGCTATATCTAGTTTTTGTTGTGGTCCTACTCTGTGATTATGTGAAAACACCAGCTTTTTCTTTGAAGGTCCTAGCCCATGTGATTTTTTTTTAATACAGTTATAATGTTGGTGTTTACAACATCACATAGTAACTTTATATTACTTTTCCCACAAAAGTGACAACAGAATTTGTTCTTTACTTTTTTTGTTGTTGTTGTTGTTGTTTGTTTGTTTAGCAGAGGAGGAAGGCAATGGGAAGAGAAAAAATGCAAGCATTTTGATTTCATTTGTGAATATTTAAGTTCCTGCAGAAATAGACCTAATTGTATTAATTTCCAAGGAACAGTAATTCACCCATTAATCTGGAAATGATCCATTTCTAGAAAGGAACATTAATCTTTATATATAAATGCATGGCTATTCACAAGAAAGTGGTGATCAATTTTGTAGCAACATGCTAGAGTGCATTTAATTACTTTATTTCAAGTTAGATGGAATTGCCACACAGAGTAATATACGAGTGCCTCTGAAATACTTGTAGTCACCTATATTGTGCTTTACAAAGGAAAACTGTTAAATCAGTATATGTGGAACACAGAACGAAATTCTTCTTGGTGGCATCTGTGTCAATTTGAACAGCTCTGTAGATACCAGTTTAGTTACTTTGGATTTAAACTGTTACAACTGGTAACAAACTTTTTTCCAACAATCTGTCTGAAAGTGTACAGACTCCTAACTTTCACTGAAATTAATAGGCAGTAATGCCTACCTGTTTCTTTAAGAGCTGCTTTACCGGATCTGAGAGGAATGGAGAATGAATCATCAGGTAATTTTCTTTACAGTATTCAGATGTTCATTACTGGTGTGTTTCACGTATATACCCTGCATATACATTTAAATGTATCTTGATGAGAATTGGAAACATGCTGTTTCCTTATTATTTTATCATTTGAAAATCATATATTGTTGAGCTTGCTGCTAAATGGGGGGATGGGGGTGGGTGGGTAGGGGGAGGGGAAGGAGGGGAGCACAGTTCTGCACCCTTGAAGTTAGAAGACTGTCCTAGAAGAATATAAACTTGCACAAATTTTGTTTGTGATGTCATCGTTCTTCAAATGGTTTTAGCAGCCAGAGCACAGTATAGGAAGAGATGTTAACCAGCTGTCAAATCAGCATCTCAGCCTGGAATAACACATGCCCATGCTGTCATTTACTACTTCTCCTCCCTTTAGCACTTGGACAATTTTGATAGTAAGATAATGGAGTTGTGCACGTCTTGTTATGTATAAAGATAGCATCTGTAACAGCGAGGGCTGATTTAAGTTGGGTTTTCCAGGTACTAATATAATTCAGACTGATAACGTGAACAAACCCAATTTTCTAAAAAAAAACCTTCCCTGTCTTGCAGTGAAAATTTTGTTTCAAGTTTTGACAAAAGGTTTGTTGATCCCAAAAGTGCCACAAATGTCAGTCATGCAAGTCTCCATATTGGGACCCAAATCTAACATTTTTCTTTTCATAAAGCTATGTTGTAAAGAATCTGTTCAACCTTGACTGACATGCTGCTGCTCACGTAGAATAATTTATATATCACTTGCAAGAAAATGTATTTATGCTTTCACTTAATGTGAGAATTATATTCTCCAGGGTCCTTAATAAAACATAGTGTACTTCCTTTACAGTGAGATTGATCATATCTGGAATTAAAGTATACAATCACATGCCTATAAATAAAAAGAACATCTTGTGTTGCTGATGCCCTGAACTTTGAGATATTCCTTGGTAATGGTGTAGAATATATAGAAAACTATTGAAATATGGTCTTTGCAAAGCAAATACCCTGTCACCTGATGCTCTTGCAGACAGATACTTTTCTTACAGGAGGCAGCTGATATAACCTATATTTGAAATCCTGTAAAGATCATTCATTGCATACTAATAATTCTTCAGTAATGTATCTCAAGAGTCTGTGGCCACTAAAGCACTGATTTTTTTATTTTACATCATGACAAAAAAATTTATTGGTGAAGTGTAGCAGAAATGCTAAAAGGACATGTATATGAGAAGTCAAACGTGACTTGCTGTACCTTGCTATGCTTGCTTCCCTAAAATATCACAAATGAACAAAAGTTCTTACACAAAACTAAACACACTGTTAGAGTCCTGAAGAGAAAGTTGATGGAGTTGTGCTTGTCAGTTGCAGTGAATAAAGATCATAACTGAAGGATTTTGACCTACAACTGTCTTGCAATTAGTTTGTTTTCATTCTCATTTGTCTTCGAGCTCAGGATGTTGACATTTCTGGTATGGTTGGGCTACATCAGCACAGGTAGCAGTAGCAGCTAATAACCTGGAAGTCTGAAAGGAGGAACAAGAATTTTCAGAAAGTTCAGGAGAAAAAAAATAATTTCTTTTTCAAGGTTTGGAAATATACCTCATGTTGTTGCCAAGCTATTTCTACGGTCCTGCATACAGGTACTAAAACTGAAGTGTTTCCACAAAATCAGACAAGAAAGTTAAGTGCTGTGGCTCTCTGATGGAAGAGCTCTTTCCAGCACAGGACAATATACATCATACAACAACTGCATGCTGCAGAGTATCAATCATCAAGCCGTATGTTCAAGTGCACTGGTGGTACAGTATACATTTTATTTTGCCAGAAAGATAAATGGAGAGGCAGACAGACATAGAATGTGCTGTGGGTTACAATTGTGTGTTAGTCCAAGGCTAATACTACTGTGGTTAGTTTGGCTTTGTTACCTGGAAACTCGGATGAGAATTACCCAGATGAATTCTTTAAAGAGAAACTTGTTACATCTCCACGTTAAGATGGGAAGCAGATTATGCCTGTGTTATAGGAGCAACAAAAGACAAAATATTTGCTTGGAAGTCCTCAAAGGAAAACAGTGCCTCAAAGAAAATACCAGTATTTAAATATGCGGTGATGTTTTCCCAAGAGAGAGAGGTTTCCCATCATACCCCATCAAAAATGTTAACAATCCAATATTTTCTGCTTCTGTTTTTCAGCCAAGAAAGCATCCTGACCATAATTTGAAATGTTAGGCTTCTGCTTCATGCAGAATGATCATGGTGAGTGCACTGCTAAAGCACTTTTTTTGATACTCTTCTTCTGGAGGAGAAAAGAATGCCTAAGAGGGAAATTTCCTTTATCAGTAAGTAACTTAAGAAATGTTTATTTTATGCTCAAATGTGTATTATTGATTCAAAATTGTTTAGTGGGAAAGAACCATCCTGTAGTCGACTTCCTGAATTTTGAACACTAGCAAGTATTTAGAGTGTTCTGGTAAAATGGAAATCCTTAATAGAAATGTCAACACTGCAACAAACCAGAAGTGGTCATAACAGCGTGCTCTTTGGTTTTGGAAGGGATATCTGGTCAATCTTGCCTAAGTATTTCAGGATTTCTGCAGTATTGCTGAAATATTCTTCATGTTATAAACTTGGTTTTATGGAGACAGTTTATAAGCCATGCTATATGCAGACTTTTGTGGAAACAGACAACGTTATTTTCTTCCTAGTAATGTCTGTACTAATTATTAGATGCTTTCAATGAATAAACTCCTGTTCTGGAGGAAAACTTGCTACCCCTGGGATCAAATATTGATAGAGCTTTTAGTTAATGGTAATATATTACTAAGGGAAAGCAGTAAGAAAGCTAAATCTTGACCAATTTTTGTCTTTGTAATAGCTGATCATTTAAAAATGTATGTTTCATAGTACATAATGTGCAACACACAAGCCTGAGCAAAATGAGCAAGGCAACTGCAAATGCCTCCCACTAGTACCAGGGTTTGAGTAGGAACCCCACAACATACACATCCACGTACCCAGGCCCTGTGCTATTAGCGACTATAAAGCCCTATTTTTCTCCTGTTTAGGGAATCAACATCCAATTTACTGCTTGCTATCATAGTGCTAACCTACAGTAATTACGTATGTGAAATCACAAAACCAGATGGGTGTGGTAATGTACCCCTCCTCCTCCCTGGGCTGCTATGCAATCTCAGGAATCCCTGCTAGACCTTAGCCTCTGTGTAAGGAGTTGGGCAGTTAAGTGTCCCTTGACTGTATGAGCAACTCTTGCACGGATGAGGTGGGAAAGTGCACTAGGTGTACCAGAAACATCCCTTATCTGAACACCATCACCACCTGCCAGCCTTGGAGTGTTCCTTCTGGACCATAACATCCCTTAACAAGCCTGGGAACACTTTACTAGGACTCTGAGTGGTACAATAGCACTGTCGTATTTGGAAAAAAAAATAATAATCCATTAATTACTGACTCGGATTGCAGCCAGGATGGAAAATTACTGATGACTAAAGCCAATCATCTCTGGACCTATAAGCAGCAGTCCTAAGTGAGGCCCTCTGAGCTCTCCTGGACTGCAGTGTGCTGCGAGCAGCATCTCCCTGGCTGGGATGCCCCTCGGAGCCTGGGAACTCCCCAGTTTGTGATACTAGGGGGATTGCTGCTGAAAGCTGACAGTGGAGCCTGGGATGATTTTCCTGCTTCTTTAGGCTCAACCCTTTGCCTGTTGAAAGATGCAAAAGCATTTGACATAAGTATTTCCCTGAGCTGGAGTGGAACTTTTAGCAGGTATATATCTTTATATATATATATGTATCTCTATACTTCTGTTTCTATGTGTCTGTGTGCATGTGTGTGTGAATTGATTTAGTAACTTTCTAAAATTTTACTATTTTGAATAATCCATAGTTAAACCACTTTAATAATTTAAGTAATTCTTATTTGATTCACTTTGTAAATGATAAATTAGTCAATGATTAAGTGCTGTTAAAATCCTATGATTAGCCTTAAACTGTGAATATTCCTTATATTCCTTTACATATAAACTGTTGTCCAAGTCTGAGATTAAGATTAGATCTAGCTGCACCAAAGGTCTATTAAAAGTTTAGAAAATAAAACATCTTTTTTGATAAAAAATTACTTCTTCCTTTGTCCAAACCTAATGAGAATTTAGACCATCAGTTCTTCCACAGTAGTGTGGGTTTGGTTTTTTTGGAGGTAATGAATTGTAGAACTTATGATAATTACCTTTTTTGCTTTGGTTTAAACAGCCCTGCACCTATGGATTTTTTTTATTATTATTATTTTATTTTATTTTTTATATAGGATGGCTTTTGACCAGCACAGTAGTGTAACGAGAAGGCTGCGCATACTAGGTAAGAAACACTTATGCAAGTGAAAGGCAATGGCGATGAACATTGTGTTACTTTCTGGTGAAATGTGAGATATGAGTTTGTAGGCTACATGCCAGCTTTTGAAGAAATGGAATAATAATTTTTATAAAAGGTAAAAGCACCTGGAATTGTCATCTTTTTGCAAGATATCTTTGATTTTTGAGTATTGCCACATGAAAATGCAAAAGAGGAAACATATCAATGAACTGGTGAACATTATCCAATTCAGATAGCTTTTTAACTCCCCAAAATGTTCAGTGTTATGTGCTTATATGCATCTCACTGCTCTCTAGGAATTTTCTTTATTGAAGGGCAAGATTCTCATTTAGTTTGATTTTTATCTTTCAGGAAGGAGCAGTAAGGTTACTTGATGCTACAGCACCTCAACCTGCTATTCTCAAAGCCTCATCTGTGAGACTTAGTTATCTATTTATAAACTCCCATACCTGGCTGGTAAAGAGGAACAAATTGATGCCAACCAGTGACTCAGCAGCAGTAATGGGCATGGGATTGCACTGTGACAGCAAGCCACTCTCTGGCTTCTCAGTTGGCCATGCCAGTAATACAGGACCTGTAACGAGTCTGTACAGAGAACAGAAAAACTTCACTTCTGATGAGCGTAAATCTACAGTTTGGTTAACATAATCTGCCCAGTTTCTGCTAGTATGTGTAGAAGGGTGTGTGGTGTCTGTGGCTGCTAGTTTCCTTTTCCATCACCTACAGATGGTCGTTTGTATAATGACACCCTAAGAGATTCTTCACATACAGAGATCCCTTTGCTAAGCACTTTATAAACCCAGAATTGATTCCCGAACATCTGAATTTACAGTCAAGTTTTGTACTTTTCTGTACCATTGTACTGGCCACAATGTGCTTTGTGATTCTGATTCTCTCACTATATTGAGTAGCTCCTTCAAAACTAAATTTCACCTTTTTTCTGTTCATTCTAATAATTTAATGTGAATGCACACCCTTATCCATCACCATTAGCAGGTTTTTTTTTCAATTAAATTGAAACGTGATCTACAACATTCCTCAGCTCCTGGGATAGAAGATATTATTGTTCTCACAGTATAGTTTGTCACATCTGTTGTCTTAATTTTTGTGACAAGTGTTGGTGCAAGTAATTACACAATGCTTAACAATAGATACAAATATCGGAAAAAGGATACATTTGTTTTCCCATTTTCCCAAAAAGGTGGCTTTACTAATGGCCTGATACAGAACATAGTGACATCTGTGGCAGTTTTTCCATTTGTCTTAAGCAGCCTTTGTTCTGGGTGCCAAAACAAGAGAACAATGCATCTTACAAGGGAGAACTACAATGGTGTAATTAAGAAAAGACACTCATAGCCAGGTATATTACATTTCCATGAGCTAGTATAAATAGATCCTGTTAATTAAGCAAGGAAGTGAAAGAATGGGCTATCATGAGGAATAAGGCTAGATAATAAGACTGTGCTGTTGTGTTCTGGATCTTTTTACAGTTTGCTGCATTTACCCATTTGTCCTATTGTTACCTGAGTCCAGTATTTAGAGCACTCACTGACTCTGACTAAGAACTAACTACTTTCTGCAAGGATTAATTCTGCCCGGTAAAGGGAAGTTAGGCAGGCCAGCTAAGGCTGCTTTATACGCTTTTGCTTTGCCAGATTACCTATGGCAGAGCGGTAACCTGTAATGGAGATATCAGTCCCTTGTGTCATGGGGATTACAGACTGGAACTCTTCAAAAGAACTTTAGGAATACATCCAATAAAATATGTATCAGAAACTTTACCATGAAGGATAAAACCAGCAAAATAATTACATTAACTTTTTATTAGGTTATCTTGAATACTCTGTTAAATAATAAAATCCAGGTAAGCTTTGAAGGAACAAAGGAGAATGTGAAAAAGTGTATCTCTGCAGCTTTACTTTGGGGAAATCTAATTCAAGTTTGCTTAGGTTTACTAAAAGAAAAGACCTTGAAAATGAGGCAATCTTTGTTCCAATAGTCCTGTTTAATCCATAAATTATTTTTGATCATAAAATAATAAAAAAAAGTTAATCCATAATCCATAAATCCAAAAAAAATCCATAAATGGACTGAGATAAATCTTGTAGCTCATTGATTCTCTCTACCTCTCTGTACAGAGAATATGTACCTGGATAAGTGCAAACTTGAAAAGTCCCACTAAACTGAGGGGCTTCTTACATGTCACTGTCAGGAAGATTTTGTTTCATTTCATAAACTGCATTCTATTTTCCACAAGGTTTGGGTAGGTGATGTTCGCTGGGAAGTGGCACAATCACAGTCTTTATGCAAGTTGAGAGTGTGATAAATGTTGCCCGCTATCTTGTTGTAATTTATTTCTATCACATAATATTTACATTTTTATATTTCATTGCTTTGTATACAGCTTTCACGTACTGGAATTGCATGAGAAAAATTACAGAGATCTCATTTTATTAACATCCCTTGGCCACCACTAGGATTCTGAGGGTAGGGATGGTTGTATTCCTGTCATTTTTCCATTCCCAGCAGAAGAACTGGGTTTATGTATTGCAGGGGTGAGAAAGATCTCTGGAGCCTCAAAGGGCAGGGTGGATGCCAAACCTGTCTTCATCCCTGCTGAGCACAGCAGGGGACTGGACCTACCAGGAGGTCACATGTATAATGTGAAACCCTCTACCAACAGTTCAGTGGTGAGTCAGGAGCAGAGACAGCGAGATTAGTACAGTAGTCAGGAATTTTTTTCCTTCCTTTCTGTACCCTGGGTTTTCTCATCAGACACTTGTTTGGAAGCTGACCTTTTTAAGACCTTCAATATACAATCAAACTTCCTCGTTGGGAAGCAACTTCTGTGAGGAAAAAATCTTCCCACAGATGAAAATCAGGAAAGCTTTGCTGGGCCAGCTTTCACTAGATCTGATATGAGAGACCTAACAGCTCTTTTAACACAAGAATTAACAAATGTGGGCTTCCTTCTAATTTTACAAAAGGACAGGAGGGCTATTATCACCTAATTTATTTTAGTCATTAATGTAAGGACAACCAAAAGTAA
>JAVJGJ010000034.1:11529060-11561723 GCA_035590215.1 Microhierax caerulescens | reverse complement strand
TGAGACGCTGGCACAGGTTGCCCAGAGCAGCTGTGGGTGCCCCATCCCTGGCAGTGTCCAAGGCCAGGCTGGACGGGGCTTTGAGCAGCCTGGGCTGGTGGAAGGTGTCACCACCCATGGCAGGGGGGTAGAACTAGGTGACGTTTAAGGTCCCTTCCAACCCAAACCATTTTATGATTCTATGCAATGGTTCTAAGATGAGATGGCTGAATTCCCTGGCACTTCAGTTTTTGGCCTGCTTGAAGTGGATTTGTAATGGTAAGTATGAGCTAATTAACATTTTTCTATTTTTCCCAAGAGTGCAGCAATGCTTTTTAAACAAATGTTATAGAGGAAAATGAGTTAAATCAATCTGAAATATTTTCTGTCATTAGTTTGAGCTTTGTAGAACTAGTTTGACATTTCTGCTGTTTCAGACTCTTAGCTAATATTCATAATCAATTTGATTAAATACTTAACATCATGTGTCACCAGTAATATGATTCTAATTTGAATTCTAAATTTAATTTTTTAACGAAGTCAGTTCTAACCAGGAAAAAAAAGGGAATCAGGTTCACATAAGTAGTCTCAGTGGTTACAGGTGAACTACTCATTTGCAATCCAACATCTGCACAACAGTTTTCATCACTGAAAGTGAAACTTGCATTCTTATGAATGTCAACAAATCCACTTTTTGCCTGTACTAGATTTGGGAGAGACAGAAGCCCCCAAACTCCTTCACAGAGTTGTATTTGACCACCAGTGGTAGAATTTCAAACTTATTGAAACTGGCTGCCAAGTTTGCATTCAATGAAAAGTGCAAGACTGTGGAATAAGATAAACTGGCTGAAAATCTTCAGTATACTGGAGATGGAACGATTTACATAGCCTAAAATGCATAGAAGTTTCTGTTTGGTTGGTAGTGTTCTTGGTATAACATAGTTTACCCAGCTAAGGTGGCTTTGTTTTGGGTTTCTGGTTTGTTTTCTAGTTGTTGTTTGGGTTTTTTTGTTGTTGTTTTTTGTTTGTTTGTTTTTATGCAGAGGAGTATTCAATGTATGAAACTTCTAGCAGAAAACATTTCCACATGAAAAATCAGAATTATTAGTAACAGCCATGACATTAACTAAGGTGATTTTGTCTGAATATCCATTATTAGTCATTTAGACAACAGGAAGAAGTGCAGAATTAACAGTGTGTGAATAATTCATGTGATTTAAATTAACAATAAATAAATAAATAAGGGCCATATGTTGAATCAACCTGCCTTTAACATTTTGGAACAATTGTTTTCACCTCCACAGTTCCGATCAAGAAGGTGTAACAGGGTATTTCAGTAACTGGTTTTGGGTTTGTTTTTTTTAGGGGAAAAAAAAAATAAAAGAGTACTCTCTGTTTCAAAGGATTTGGGTTATGTTCATCCTTTCTTAAATTTTACGCATTTTGCACAATCTGTAGGTTAATTAATTATCAAGTCTCAAACTCCCAGAGTAAATCATGCACCTTTATAATGAAGAGATAATCAGAAATTGCTGCTTGGGTATGGGATGACTGAAAAGGAGAGCAGACTTGTTTGGTCCATTGGAACTGTTTCTAAAGGAGTCTCTGAAAGAATCTAGAAGATTCTAGAGGTAGGATGGGGAGTGGATGAGGAGCACAGACTCCTACCTGGTGTAAAAAGAGTAGCCTTATAGTGATGGTTTTGCTTTTTCTTGGACACATTGGCAGAGGACATAAGTTCCTAAAGCAGACATCCATTTGAAAGATTTTGGTGATGGCTCCGCTGAGGAAATAGAGGCAGAGTTACTGTACCACCTCAGGGATGTTTGTGTTGGTCTGGTTGGTCCATGTAATTTCAGATTTAAGTAAATGCTGTAAATAAAGTAATGAACTGATGTGATGGGGTTTTATTGTTGGGTTTTTTTCCCTTAGTTTTATAAAGTACTTGGACCAAAATATCTTTTTATTTTATCAGACATTTTATATGAGAGCTTCATGTTTGATGAAAAGCTAAAGATGGCAGCAAAGATGCTATACTAAGGTTTATTAGTTTCTTCTCCATATTTTTCTAAGAAAAATGTTTCTGACAACCTAGGAAAGCATATTGCAAAGAAATGTGTTTAAGAGATTGTGGCCAGCCACAAATGTTAATATCCAAGTTAAATAGTTGCAGAGAAGAGAAAAGTAGAGCAGTTTAATGGATTGGAAATCGGTTGAAGGGAAGAAAAAGAAAAAAAAAAAAGGAAAATGAAAGAGAGAGTGTAATCTTAAATGTAGCCTTGGACACAACTTGGTATTATGTGTTCAGTGCCAACCCTGTTTCAGTAAAGAATGCATGTGGTTGGATAATTCAGTTTAGAGTGGGTAAAGGTGTACAGAAGACACTGGAAAGCATTTATGTGTTTGGGTGTATATCTTTATTCAGAGGATGTTGCAAAACACCAGATAAATATATTCAGAAGGGGGCTTTCAGAGAAACCACCTCGTAATTATAACTGACTACTGTCATGATTCACTCAGTTCTTGGGGGAGGTATATAGACGCATGCAGTTTCATAACGCTTAAGCTTGGAATTGATAAGGAAAAATCCTATTAACATGCAGAGTCAGAGTAATCCTATTAATTATATAAGCACTAATTTAATTAATTTAGAAGTCCTCAAATCATTCCACTAACATTTTCACCAACCCTCACAGTATTGCCATTAGAGACCACTGATGCTCCATTTTAGCTTCCCAAGAGGGACACAATTAGTACAGTTATGACAGGGTTCTAAATGTTATACCCCGTGAAACCTAAAATGCTTCTTTTAGTTTACTATCCGTTACCATTAGTTTACTATGTATCCCAACCATTTCCATCTTGTTAGTCTACATGCTGCAGCACCAATAGGTCAGTAGATATCATGAAAACCCACATGTTCTTCTGATTCACCGACTTCTCTCCAATCTTAACTTGCCTCAGACTTAACAAGAATTAGGCAGAGCAACAATTAGTAGAACTGCATGGCACCACTTCTGCTGGAGATTGCCAATCAAAGGCACAGTACTGGAGAAGTAGGGAAATAATAGGATTGAACCTCTGAGCAGACTTTTGCTGTCAGACCTTCCAGCCACTTAGTTGGGTAGCTGGGAGAAACAAACCTCACACATAGAGCTTTTTGATATCAAGACTTTTGGAGCCACTGTTACAATGCATGTGGATATACTGCTTCTGGGGTGTGTTAGTGATTCTTTACAGTGTGATGCACTGCTATATACAGCTAACTATACAGCTGCCTCTGAGCTGGCACGAGGACCTCTGGGGCAGTGTTGCATTGTGCAGCCCAGAACTGTTAGGGAGCTCTGTACGTCTGTGCCCCACGGCTGCTCACCTGACAGAAGGGTGGTGCCTCCATGGGAGCTAGAAGGTTACATTGCTCGTGTAAGTCAGCCAGTGTGTATGCATCTGTCAGTAATTTAATTTTGAAATTGTTGCTTTCACAGACTACACTGTATAGTGGAAGCCCTTCTTGCTTTCCAGCATGCCAGGTAGTTGTGGATGGCTCTTGTGTTTGATGTGACAAATGGTATTATCATCCATGATCAGTCCAGGTGAATATTTTTCTGCTTTATAAAGTTCTGTGTAATTTTTAGATAGTTTGGCTGAAACCAAGCATTGCAATTACATTTAGAGGAAGATTATAATTGCTCTGATGTATGGTAGAATACAGAACATTTGCTTTAATAATTCCTAGCATCTCTCAAACTGAGGGACATATTTAAAAAAACACTGCACAGTCCAAGAGTACTGTTGCTTGTTTGGCTGTCTCTGTTGCTGCTTATATGTGCTGTAACAGCTGCAAATATTATTTATGTGCCTTACTCAGATGCTGTTTCCTGAGGGTGACTCTTCTATAACTGACCTGTAACTGTGTCTGAGAATTATGTCACTTTTTGACAAGTTGAACATGTTCAGTGCATGTAACCATTCCTGCTTGTGTAAGTGGCTTCACTCTGCTGTTTCCACATGCTGCGATACTTCCCATTGCAGTCTCTTTGAGGTTGTTATTTCTGCTTTTACTAGCCATTGGTACTCCCAAGTCACACAAGAAGCATTTCAACTGTTGTACCTTTAATTTTAGTTGCTTTGAAGCAGCTATCTTTTATAGTGTTAATGATTTAGAGAAGTTTGTAGTTACCCAGTGTCAACATAACAGGTTCCTTTCCCTTGTCCCTTTCTCCTTGGAGGGGTGAATATTGTAAAAGCAACTCACAGGGTAACGATTTTAGTTCTTGGCCTGATATATCAGTATACAAATTAAGTTGAGCAGATGTTTACATTAACATTTAATTGAATTTATAATGAGCTACCACGTTACATACATTAGTAATAAGCATTAACCAAAATAAAACAAAACATTATGCATGTGCCCTCAGTAGCAGCATGGCATTAGAAAAAAAATCCCTCAGCAGCTGAAATTGTTACTGTTGGTGGGACACGAGGTACAAACTAGCTGTAGCTGTTCATGCTTTTTTTCTTGTTGTTCCAAATAAGAAGGGGATTTGGGCTGTCAAAGTTGACTTCAAGGCCTGCTTGGGCCCGTTACAGGAAATCTGAAGCCTTGGCAAAATGAAGGGTAATCACAATGAGTCTCCATTTTGGCACACTCGGTTCAGAATAAGCCTTTCTGCAGACAGGGCTGTATCTGAAGGTTGCTGAATTCAACTGGAAATTTTCTACTGGTGTCACTAAGTTATGGATGGGGCCTCATTTTTAAGAGACATGCAGACTACTATGGATGAGGAAAAGACTGCAGAGGATCCCATGCTGCTAATAGCAATGGGGAGAACTGATTTTTGTGTCCTTTTTTTAGTGCACTGGGGATGGTTTCCAGGCCATGATTTTTCTCTTGCCTGTGTTTCCAATATGTCCCATCTAAAATTCCTGCCTGAATGAAGCAATCCCTCATCTATTGGTTTGGGGTTTTTTGTTTGGTTTTTTTTTACTAATATACTGATAATTTGACAGCAGGTCTCTAAAAGATAGTGTTAAGCTTCTTTTGTTTCCTCTGTCTGTGTTGGAATGCTGTCTGTATATTCACTGACTATATTTTTTTGGCTTAAATCAGCTTTAGGCTTAGCATTTAATAGGTCAAGGTATAGGCCAATTGATATATCTGACATCCCAAGGTTTGTTCAAGATCAATTCAGATCCCACATACCACATTTTCCACTTCTTTAAATTATATGACTCTTTTTTTTAAAATAGGGTTGTTTTCAAATAAGATTCTGAATGAGCATAACAAAATCCTAATGTCAGCCCATGAAATACGGTTATAAATAAAAATGTCAGAACCCTGCGACCTCCCATCTCTACCTGTTAATGTTTTGGTTGCCCAGAGCTCTCAGAATGGTATCCATCTTGTTATTTAAAGTAACAAAATGTATCACATCAATAACGGTAGTGCTCTTATTTTAGCTAATACATTAATTTACCTTTACTATCATGTTCATTTCTGACAGTTTTCAATATAGTCTTTCCTCTTTGTCACTTCTGAAGGCTGAAAATGAATGTTACTGAAGGCAAGGAGCAGCTGGTAATAAGAAAATTATTAGAATTATTGGGCTGTCCACAACAGCCATAAGGCCCATTTAACAGAATTATAGCTGTTTATGAGGAAACTCAGTAATGCTTCACCCTTTTGTCAGCTGAGTATTATCTATCTACAGGAAGGCATAAATACCTATCATGTTGGTAGCAAACCTTAAGAAGAAATTATGCTCAGAAATAAGGGGTGGGGGTTATAATGGAGGTAATTCTAGGAACTGTGAATCACCCTTTTATCTCAGTGAATTGTTAAATCTCATATTTCAGTGTCACATGCTGAGCACCAAAGCAGTAACTCAAGCATGCTGGAAACTGGTGAGAATTCTTCCCCCACCATATTTATTTATGTGTTCTAGTTGCCTGGTTTTCTTTTTGTATTTTGAGTTACCTTTGTGTCAGAACAGCTAAATTAACAAGCTGGCTAAAGAAATCTTTGCACAAGTTATGAATTAACAAGATGCATTAGTTATAACATATGTAATTAATTCACTACCAGCAAATTTAAACCACATAATCTTTAACATTAGATATGCTCAGCAGTAACTCATGGATACTACGATTATCGATGTGTGCATGACTGTTTGGTTTCACATCTTTTTGACTTTGAGAAACTGAAGTACTCAATGAGTATTTTACAGTCTGTCATATATTTTTGTCATTATGAAGAATCGCTTAAAGCAGAACCTCAAAAAACAAACACTTTGTTTTGTGTCTGTTTATTAATTACCATGTTATTCTCTGTGCAGTTCCCCAATAATGTGATAACCATAGGAGGCCCCTCATGAACATTTTTTTTAAAAAAATGTTCCTGCAAAATTCTCATAAAGAATTAGCCAATGATTAAGGAGAATGTCAGATGATTAATAACAGTTGAGACTACATAATATTGGGAAATTGATATGCCTATATAATGACAACATAAATTTGTTTGCCATCCAGTTTGCTCTTTGGAAATGGGTCATCTTGTATTGTGGTCTTATTGTGACAGAGGTTATAGCTTTATAGTTTTTAATGGTTTTACTTAGTGGAATAAGATATACTTTACTGAAACCGAGGATCTAGTACTTGTTCCAAAAACGTATGCATTACTCTGATATGAAGTTGTTCTATGACATTTAACTGAAAAAGTAAGAAATATTCCTTAAATTTGGCATTAGGCTCTTATACAATATAAGTTATTAAGCTAAATGGAACTACTTGTGCTCAAACCTGAATCTGTTGTAGTGCACGTTTGGGTGCTAGAGGTCATGAGTTAGACACCAGGATGAAGCTCTGACAATGTTATTGTTGATTCTCTTCCATCCAGGAAAAAAAAAAACCATTAAGAAATTTCTAAAAATAATGTGACATGGTTAGTACAGCCTTGGGAAAAGGAAGTTACTGGCTTGAAATTTCCTTGTCAGAAGCATTAACACTTTTTTGGGGGTAAAATTATGTAAGACTACAGTAGAAATTCACATCTTCATTGTAGTATGTCTTTTTTATTTTAAATTTTATTCAATACACTCTCTACTTGCTACAAATCAATCATTTTTCTGAAATAATTAAATATAGGTTTTGTTGATTTTGTATGGATTTAATAAAATTCCCTGTAATGAGGGTTTAGTGAAATGCAACAAAGTATTTCTTTCTCTGTCATTGTTTCCATTGTAAGCTACGTAGAATATTTCAATTTGTTTCTTTGCGGCCTATGTAATGATTTTCCTGTATTTCACATTACTTAAGTTATCCATATATATATTTTTTTGTGGATTTCTTGCATGAAACTATGTTAGTCAGATCTTTTAGAAGTCTTCATCAAGTTCTATTGAAGTGCAAAGATTTTATTTCTGTGTGTTTTCCAAGTTTTAAAAAAAAAAATTGAGCTACTGATTTACTTGAAATCATCTGATGCATTGCAAAAAAACAAAATGAAATTAAAATCTGTAAAGCAAGTCTTTGTTCAACAAAGCACAAGTTTTAAAAATAGAAATGGAGTATATTGATAAGTTTGCATATAACATTGAAGAGATAGTGAAGAAGCAACACAGCTAAATTTGTTTATTCAATTAATAACAATCTGTATATGAAACATATTCTAAGACCTAGAAAATGGACAACATTTTATGGACTTTGAATTCGGTGGACATCTGGAGAAATTATACTGTGTAATGAGATTTTTTGGCTATTTTTCTGGTTCTTGTTCTTATACCATACAAGTGTTCACTTAATAATCATACCTACATACAGCGTAATCACATTACTTATCTTTTAGCAGAGACTAAGTAATTCAACTGCATTTCTGTGGCTTCTAATTATACCACTGGAATTAGAATTTAGACATGAGAGCTGATAACTGAAAAGAATACTTGTGTAGCAACAGTAGAACAAACAGTAGGAAAAATTAAATTGCTTACATTTTTCAATACTGCAATACTATGGCTAGGCACTGTTTCCCAAGCTTCTTATTTTTAATTTAAAAAGATAAATCAGCATCATTACATTCCATGATTTTTCTTTTCAAGCAAAATGAATAAAATAGTTGCTGCTACTACTTACATGATTAATTGAAGGCTGAAAATGACAATCAGTTTCAGAGTATGAAACAAGGATACAGAACATCAGAGAGAATGATAGGAGACAGGAAAAAGGTCTGATGTTTGTGTTAGAATTACTGGGTGTAGAAAGGGAACTAAAATGAAATGTAGTTGCCATATGTAGCAAACTTCAGTGAATTCACAGGAGTTTAGAAAATAGAACTGTTGAATCAGTAAAAGCTATATGTTATTGTTCATTTTATTCATTTGTTCTGAAGCTGCTTCTTTCTGCTGATACTCTGGTTTGAGGTAATTCCTGCTTGGGCTCTACAAGGAAAGGCAGTTTGAGGTTCTAGGAACTCTTTCCTTTTTGTGTTGATGTAGATGCCTTGACTAACCACCAAGCACACAGCAGCTGCCAGCTCGCTCTTGTCATCTCATCAAATGTAGATTCCTGGGTGAGGAGGAAAAGGTATAATTGTTCCTAGAATTCTCAGGGAAATTATTATTTATTTTTTTTTCCCTTCTGTGTAACAAAAAAAGGCAAGAAACCTTGATGTATTTGAAAGACCAGGTCTGAGCTTCGTTCTCATGTGAAAAAAGAGCTAGGGGGCTGCACACAGTTTAGGATCTAGCTAAGTAACAAGGCAAATGTTCCTAGACTGGACTACTTCAGATACCATGGAGAGCCAATGCACAAGGTGTGTAAGGTAGATGACTATGTTTATGCTGCATGTTATATCATACAGGTGAAAAAGAAAATGAAACTTCCTTTAGAAATGTAACAATAGGATGATTCTAGGACATACTGCAGAAAGAAACCTAGAAGTGCACCCAGTGAAAAGGAGAACTTATTATTGCAATGATTGATTTAATCTTCTGGTGAATAGAAATGTCAAAATAAACCAAAGCCTAGACAAAAACAACCACAAGGCTACAAGAGAACAAATCATAGAATCCCTCAGGACCTGGAAATTGGCATGTCAGTCACTGATGTGAAAGGGACAGGTTTGCTCGTAGGATTGATGCCATGTTACTATTCCATCTCAGTTCCTATTACAAAAAGTGGCAGTGTTTCTTTGCTCAGGAGACTTCCCTAAATTGGTCTTTCCCCTGAAAAAAGTCAGTCAAAGTCAGTCATGTCAAGGAGATGACATACTTGTTATTACCATAATTTAGAAGCAAGTTTTCCCTATGTAATAGACACATAGTAATTCCTCCAAACACTTAGCAAAGTTAGTTTAACTATTAGATGACATAAAAGACTGTCTGACCAATTTGAAATTTTCAGGTCTGACTGTTGGAGTTGTGTTTGTCCAGATCAATTTCTTGGGCTAAAATTACTGTGAAGTACCAATTTTCTGTCCCACATACTCCTGTCTGTTTCTTTGAAGGCAAATTTAAATGCTTTCACTTTAATGTAAAATTCTGGTCTTCTGTTTCATTACAGATTCATTAACCAACTGTGTTTAATGATTTAGCAATAGAGAGGTAGTCTATTGCTTTCTGTGCTGAGCCAGTGATTTTTGAAAAGTCTTGAGCCTTTTGCTAAACGGCTATTGAGTGTATATGTTGTCCACATCTACATATGTTGCAATTCCACAGTACGCTAGCTACATTTCTCAGGTCTGTCAGCTACCCATCCCATACAGTACAAATTGTCTGCGTTGGCACGGAAGGCTTGAGACTTGTAGAATTTATCACCATGTATTCAATCAATACATCAAAGTAAAAGGATTTAAAATTTCATTCTTGATCACAGGGTTCAATACGAAAAGGAAAAGCAGGTACCGAGGCTCATGTCACTCTGTAATGCCTGTTACCTGAGAGGGCAGCAGGGTCAACACTGTATCCCTTGTTTAAAATCAGGCATGTTTAGGGCTCATCCTATTTATAGTGGCATCTAAAGTATTGGATAGCAATAGCAGAGGATTCTCATGGTATTATGTGTAATAGGTATTTTATATATTTTTCTTGGCAGTGCACTGTTCAGTTCATACTTTTGCACCAGTGCTGTACCCTAGGTTAGATATGCCATGACAATAGAAAATAGCTTTTGTGTCATTGAGATGCCGCACATTTAAATTATCAAGGAAAGGCTGATGACAATTTTTCCTGCATTGGTGAAATGTGTCTAGATGGAGCTTTCAAGTGTGAATAGTTTCAGTAATTGAGAGTAGTTTTAAGTTATCGGTGCATTTGTGTCTCAGAAATGATGGATGTTCCAGCACTGCTTTATTACACTGACATATTTAAACCACCTATGGTTTAGTTTCTATTTGTGTTATTATGTGTAGTTCTCAGATTGATGTGGACGTTTCTTGAGTCTGTAGCTACAGCTTGTGGATAAGGTAGATATTAAAATATCTGGTTTTATAAAATGCATAATGAAGCTAGCCTATTACTCAATATAAAATTAATTTCATATGTCATCTAAAAATGACATAATAATGTTTCATTATGCACAGCACAGGAATGTCTTGATTCTAATCCATTTCTGATAACTGGTTGATGCACTGTACTTATCTTTTCTTACAATAAATGGGATAATCATATACTTAAAAATTTACTTCCTGTACTTGGAGGGGAGAATTGTTAGACTTCGTTATGCAATATTCCAAGGATTTTATTTTTTTTAATTAGAATTATTATCTAGATATGCCCATTATTATGCCCATTATTTTCTGACTTGACAATTATTAGCCTCTGTGCAGATACACAGATGGTCCAGAATAACAATATTTTGCTTAAAAACCTAAATCTGTTCAGCTGAACAATAGTTTTGATGGGTTTCTTTCCTATGTGCCAAAACAAAGCCAAAGAACACCTGGGGTGATGGATTAGGTTATAGCCTCCTTATCTGCAAAGGAAGGAATCTATAAATCCCTCAAAAAGCACTATTTTATGAGATCTGTTGTTCCAAGTCTGCTATTGGACTTTGGGGATCCAGTAGCGGGAAGGAAATGCAGCCATTGCTGGGCACAACAGCAGGTCTGAGGGTCTGATCCTTACTGCTGCTCTTCCCTGCTTCTGCAGCAGTGTGACATAGTGGTGCTTGGAAAACTTCCATGACTGGCTGTGGAAGAAGAACACCAATACTAGCGTTACCCGAAAAGTATCATCTCAAGCATCACCAACACTGCTGCTAGGACATTCCCAACAAACATCTTAGGGATGCTGAGAAGCATGTGGGATAATTCAGACGAGGTCACATGCAGAAAGTGAAGCAACCACGTGACCTCCATGGGACGTTGGGGAGATATGGAAAAGGGAGTCCAAAGATGATGACACACTTCTTTCATTGTCCCCCTGCTGTGGACAAAAGGGTAGGCAAGGTTGTGACTAAGCCAGTTAAACTGCATTTGCCGGAAGATGTGTAACACGAATAAGAGAGTCTTGTTATGCTGCCTCAGCTGTAAGATTCATCTTCCCTCTCAGGTCAACTAGCTTTCAGAAATCCTACTCATTTTTGGACTGAAAACTTTCTGGAGTTTGTAGCCCTATCAAATACGATGTGCACATTAAATTAGCAGCTTCCTTTTCCTTCTGCTCTTCCCTCCTGATGACCAAAGCAACAATCCGTCCTGGCATCATTATCTCCCAAAAACCAGAGGGTGTTTGTCCACTGTTTCCACTTGGGAATTGGTCTGATTTTGGCTGAACATCATAGTTCGTTTCACCACATTTACTGAGGAGTCTGATAACTATTTTTCAAAGGTTTGTTTTCCTTCCAAAGAGAAAAGCTGTTCTCTTTTGATCATGACACTCAAGCTGGTGAAAATTGCTGGATTCACTACTGTTTGTACCAGCTGAAGCTATGACTCAGTACTTGCACTTTTAAATGCTGTTGAGAAATACAGTTCATTTATAACATGACACAGAACGTCCATAAAGGATAATTATCAAAATGTAGTATTCTTTTATTCTTCAGCTATATTACTGATATCAAATGTGTGGAAAATATTATCATTTTAAATCAGATTTTACACAGAGAGTTATCTGATTACCAGCAAAAGTCTTTGCAGCAGATTTTAATTTAGCCTTATGCATTTTTAACATGACAGCTGGAGCACAGCGTGCATATGGCATACTAATAGAGAAGGAGGCTAATAGCCAGTTCTGTTTATCTGTTCTTGCAAAGAAAAGAAACAGGAAATAAGCAAAAATGTTTAAATTGCATGCTGCTGGATAAAAGCAACAGACACTGCATGGCAAACTGAAGTAGTGTTCAGAGATTACTTCGTTATTCAATCTCCGGTTTGTTTTTCAGAGACTAGCTAGCTTTTTTTGGTTTGTTTTCAATTACACCACTCTAGTGTACATTGAGAGATCTATCATTTATTTATCAAATAGAAAGTTGTGCTGGAAATGCTGCCTCACTGTAAACTCCATTTTCAGTTGCTCCTCACTTTGCAAACAAGGAGTCCTCTTGAGCTGAAATTTCCTCTATTTGATCATGACATTTTGGTGCTTGTTTGTTTCTGCAAAACTGGGTCTTATTCAGCCTTTTTGAAGCCAGTGTTTTTAAAACAAACATGTGCTAAGTGATTAAGAACATGAAAACAAATGTTTCATTTTGTTATTCGTTCATACTGGAAAAAGGAAGAAAATCAACATAGAGACCTCACTTTTTTTAGAAAAAAAAAAAAAAGGAAAATAAGTTCACAAGTTTTAAAATAACATGTATTCAGCTCCCTCACTATCTCATTATACTGTCAGTGGGATTTCTTTGTTTTGTTTTGGTTTGGTTTTTTTATCAAACCAAATTTTTAAATGTATGGGGTTTATAGGTGATCTGCTACATGGTATAATTTTTTTTTTGCAGCTATTTTGATGAATGGAGTGGATTCAAAATGAGCTCTCAAAACTCAATTAACTTCAAAGAAATGTTAAAGACACTATAACTAGTCTAAAACTGAGAAAAATAACATGGTTTCTCATTGTTCTTCTCTTTTTAAAGGAAAAAGGAAACCTAATAAAAAATGCAAACAAAATGCTTGAGGAATTTCAGTCAACCAGGAATTTGAATTTGGGAATGCATGGTTAAGCTTAGTAATTTTTTATAAAATATTGTTTGCATTATGGTCTAAATTTAGCATTAATTTTCCTCTTCATTTTTATTATATCAAATAAGGAAAAGTGTGATTTGCAGAAATTTATTTTACATTCAAAATATGTGGTTATAGTTCTGAGAACCACAGCTACTCACTGGTTTGCTGCCATGTTGCAATTATACATTCATCACTCATTTTGCCTCTGTTCGTCTCCTCTTGGACAATTGAGTCTGTCTGACCCAGTGCGCTGGACCCACATTATGTTCCTGGTTTCAGTATTAGCAAACCGGCCAGCTTTTGACAACTTTCTTTTTTCTTACTACTAGAAATAATGATCCTGAACTCTATTTGTCAAGTGTCTTTGAAATACACAGATAAAAAATGTTGTGTTGCATTAGATATGATATATTTTGACTTGTAATAGAGTTCCTTTGCACCACTGTGGAAAAGGAGGGGAAGGTAAGATTAAATAGATCTGTAGGCAACATCCTCATTTATTAAACAAGCCAGCCTCCTGAAACATAAATACATTAAATACACATCACGGAACTGTTAACGGGGATTAAAGAAGAGCAATAGTCTTCATCTTACCCTGAATAGCTGTTAATGGTCAATGTGACCTGGACTCAAATTGGGTACTCAATGGGTAAAGAGAAAATTTTCCCTTTATGGGCTCAAGTTGCCTACCTTAAAGTTAATGACCTCTAAATCAACACTTGATGGTAGAGCACATGAGAAAGTCAGGCAGAGGTAGAATACTTTAAACACCTATTGACATTCTGAAGCAGTTTGCTTTCTGACCTTTCATGACAGAATGAGTTCAGCCAGCAAACAAGAGAATGTCAGAATCTGCTGCAGAAACTGACTGCAATTATGAGACTAGCAAAGGAAACAAATGACTTAGGCAATATTTTTAGATTGGAGAATGGTGGGCAGGTTATGAATACAGTACTTAATAGTGAGGTGATATGCAGGTACCCTTCTGAAAGGTCATGCCTGCCTGAGCTGGGAGTGGTTTGGTTTGTAATAACGGCAGAGTCTCTATCTGTAGTGGTTTCTGTATGTGATGGGAAGCATTGCCTGTGTGGTATTCCTGGAACGTAGAGATCCAGCAAATGGGATTTCTGGAAACTGGATTGTTCTTTGGCCTGCCTGAGAAGGTGTTAAATGTGGTTCATAAAATGATGGTAACTTCCAATTTGAATTCTTAACTGACTCTACATGTTTTTTTAACTTGATCATCAAATGGTGCCAGTTGTTAGTTAACGTGAACCCATTCAATTTTAATCACCTTGTTTATACCTTGCAATAGGTCATTTTAAGTAGACCTTGCCATACCTTCTAATGCACTTGTGCTCCCAGTAATTGAAAGAGTGTCATCAAAAGATGCAATGAAGATTTGCTGAAAATAATTGCACAAATGTCGAGAAACTCCATTTGCTTTCTCTTCTCCATATTCTTAGGGCCTTGTCTAAGCCCTGGAGAAACTCAGTGAATTTGGGTCAGGCCTTTCATTGTCCTCTTTCAATGAGGGTGTTGCAGCCACTTTGCTTCTCAGTTGCTGTTCTTGGAAAATCAGAAAAACAGGTGAATATTCTTTTTTAACTTCAGTGCTCCTTTTATTTGATTTGTGTTCTGAGAAAAAAAAAAAAGTGCCTTATAAAAACTGTAAGAAATTTATCAGATGGATGTTGCATCCTTCACGATTTTTCATGTGCTTTTTATCTTGGTGGTGGTTTAGCAATGTAATAGAAAATGTTGGGGCTCTGACAGCAATTCTGTAGGAATTTTTGCATCAGACAATAAGAAATGTGTCCTCTTTGATTTAACTGATACTTATGCAGTAGATTTGGGTCTGCATACCATGTGATTAGAAGCGAAATTTTTTCTCTGCTCAGTCCTGGTATTGTAGGACAGTTGAGGTTACTCCTGACAGGGAGCTTTCCTAAAGGACAGTTCCATCGTGTGCAGCCGCAGTGCCACAGAAGTTCAGTTAAGCAGAATTTTTCACTAAAATAACTTGGGCATGCAGGACGGATCTTGCAAGAACAAGATTCACATACACAAAATGATCCCTCATCTCCTTAACTTGCATCAAGTATGCTTTACAAAGTAGTCCTCAAGGATATAAAAGGCAGACCATGGCACAGTATCTTCAGTTTCCAGACATAACTGTCAACTTCAGCAGTCATTCCACTGTAGTGACCTCCAACTTATTCACACAGGCAGCAGAAACATTCAGGTTTTTACAGTGTTTTGAATTTTTAAACAATGTTGGTTTAATGTAATCAACTAAACCGAATCCACAGTGCTACCCTAGTGATATGAATAATATCTGAAATGCAGGATAGAATATGTTCAGAATAGCTGATATATTTTACTTTCCTGATTGGATTTGAATGATGTTATATGTATGGAATTGATATCTGAAAAAGTTAGGCCTCTGGCTAACTGACCTTCAGTCCCATGTGACAACATACTTGAAGAATAGACTTAGTCCTCTAAAAATGCGCTATTTGTTGTGCCTAATGCTTTCAATATTACCTGCCTCCCTGTTTTTCACATCACAGGAAATTCATGTGCTTGCTAGGATGAATACATTTAACTCTTATTTTGCAGAATGACAATATAGTCACTATAGCTACTGTAGTTATTTTTTGATTCAGCACAATAGTGAGGATAGTGATTTTATGGCCGACAGAATGAAGATAAGGTAAGGTGAGGAACCAAGTTTTTGATGTCAGAGGGATAATCCCTTTGGCTGTTGCTTTGTGGTGCCAGAAGAACCACGAGCACCTGAAGGCAGTTCCCTTCCCCACTCCAAATGGGTGAGTCCCACTAAATTTGTGCAGACCAAATTGCCTCCTGGACAAGAGCCTTGATGCCAGTTCAGCCACAATGGGAAATCATGGAGTGATATTTGGGTTGGAAGGCAAATGGCAGTGGAGTTTTTCTAACTAGAAAGTTTGTAATAGTAGATTCTTATTCACAAGGTCATTTTGTCTGCCTCTCTGTGACTCAAGTGCTGTATCAAGCCAGCTCAGGGGAGAGTAGGTGTCGGAGTTAAAGCTGAATTTCAGAGCCTGGAACACTAAGGCAGCATATAATATTTGCTGGGGGACACTGGTGTTTTGATTATCCATCACAGGAGGGTTACGCATGCCGGCAGCCTTGCGGGTTGTGCCACATATCTTCCCCAAAGGGGATCTGTGTGCAAGGATTCTGTAAAGGGAAGGATGGCTCCCCAGCTGCCTACGGACATTAGCCGATAGTTTTAAAGCATTCCTCCCTATCCAGAGTGCAGCAGTGCAGAACAGTGTATCACATCCTCTAGCGCTGAAAAATCTCTCTTGTTGGGGGGAAGCAAAAGTACAGAAATGTGAAACCAAGTGAGCAGTATGAACAGCTGAACATTCCCTGCTGCTTCTTAATATCAAAGTGTGCAGGCTCCCCTTCCCCCTCCCCCTGTGTGTTTCTCCTGAGAGAAGAGTATCTGATGCAGAAGAGTATTTAAAAAAAAAAATAATCAGATCTCAAAATGCTGCAGTGAACAGCTAACCTGCACATCTTGTTAATGTCTAGAACAAGCACCAACAAACTTTTAGAGATATTCTTGCTTGTGTTGCTGTCGTCTTTATGTTGGTATTTTAATCAACAGGCTTGCTGTGTCCCATCAGCCTCTGTAAGACTAAACCGATTTTGCATGAAGTATGACATATGCCAAATGACAATAGGCTAATGAAAGATAGTCTGGTTTTAAGTTTGAAAGGCGAGAAGGTGTTCTCGGGTACTGAATGGCTGCAATGAACAGCTCAGAAGCACAATGGAAGGTTTTTCTGGCAGTTTGTCGTTGGGATAAGTGAGGAAGAAGAACAGCTGGTTACGTCCTCGGGGTTTGTTCCCTTTCTGCTCACTGACCGGGGCAGCTGCACCCGCTCCCTGCTGCTGACCAGCTGAGGATCTTGGTAGAGACAACTGCAGCCCCAGAGAACAGCCCAGCTCCACAAAGGTGGTTAGAAGCACATCTGCCTTTGAAGCCAGTTCAGCTAAAATGAGTTAAAAGTCATAACGCTGCTGAAGATGTTGGCTGCACATCTCTACACTTAAATTACTGAAACACACTTTTCTCACTGTGGTCCAGGATTCTTTTGTCAGTGGTAGTCTGTTCTTCACCTTAGCCCACTAGCTAAACATCCTTGCTCACAAGTTGAACACCAGCATACTAATCAAGAGTGGAAATAAAAATCTGTGAAGGATTAGAAAAGGGAACTTTAAATTAAAATTCTAACTTTATAAAAGATTGTCTGCACATACAGAACTTCACAGATCATTGAATTCAGATTCCTGACCTCTGGTGTAGGGGAATCCTACCAGATGATGAGGTTGTTTCTAGCTGCTCTAAATGTTTCCACATTTTATCTAGCATTATTTGCTTTCTTTACAACATGTGCTAAAAATATTTTATGCAATATGATTTTACAATATATATATATATATAATAAAGGCAGAGAGGTGGAGTGTTGCAGCATTCTTACTTCTATTACTGCTACTTTATTAATGTATTTATAAGGACAAAGATTAAATATTTATAAGGTTTACTCTGTCTTGGTGTGCTGCTATTAATCACACTGTCATGTGGTAAGGTTGAAGCAGAAAACACATGTATCTATACACACACCACTCTCTAAAATTCTGATTTACTCTACCTAATTACTTAGTAAATAAATATAATACACTACAAATAAAAAGCAGAAGTAGGAAAATATGGTAATTGGAATATCAGAAAGCACAATTTTCTCCACCAAAGTTGTGCAAGAACCTTCTGCAGATAAGCAGCTGCATTGATCTGTTGTAGTGTCCTTAACCCTGGGGGACAGTGCTGGAATATTTTTCTTTTTATGACCTTTGCATTCTCATTGTATAAGTCATTTTACATATGTTGGATATCACTTTTTTTTTTCCTCTTTGTTGTGCCCTAAAACCAGTTCTAGCCAACTCCCAAGGTTACATTCTTCTAGTAATTGACCATTTGTATTTAGATGCTGGAGGCCTTTGGCTTCATCCTGTTCCTTGTATTTCAAGGTCTCAAGTATCATCTAGTGCCTGCGCTCTCAGGAATGCTTACTTTGAGGCGTGGAAAATGTGTCATCGGTCTTGAAATACTTGTGGCTCTCTGCAGAGATTCAAAGTCCTGTTTTAGATGATATGCTAGGCTGATGCTCAGCTGGTATAAATCAACGTAGCTACACTGGATCTGTCAGGACTCAACTAATTTGAACTGAATATGTGATCCTCTTTTTAGACATTACTCTCCCATCAGAAGTGCATTCTGGTTAAGTTTTTCTCTAAGAAGTAGTATAGTTTTGCATACTTGTACTCACTGAATTTAGCACACCTGTTAGAATGAACAACCTCAATTCATCCATAATCCAACCTCAATATAGAGTAGTTACTGATCATCTCCGATTTCTTCTGGGTTCCTTACTGTACTGCAAGTGTGAGATTCACATGTTGTATCCTGTCAGTGCCTCTGCCATACTTCTACAGTAATTTTTAATTTTCTGGCAATTATTTCATATTCTGTTTCAGTGGGTGTGCATAGTGACAATCGTGATATGAACATCTGTGAAGACGTGGTTTGAAGAATGCTTCCTTCTTTGGAGAAATAGTTGACGTCAGTTTGTTTTATGTAATAGGCCATGGAGTACCTAGTCAAAACTGCTGTTCTCATCCAGACTAGAAAAATATGGTGCACGTTACTGAAAACCTTGTATCATTCTGACTTTGAAGATGGTGTTTTATGTTTTCCTTTGATCAGGAACATTTAATTATAGTAAAGATCCAGTTCTGCTATAGTTAGTTGAAAAGTCCTTATGTTGAAATATTGACTTTTCTACAAAAATCTAAAATCTTCACATTATCTCTCAAATAACCCTGTAAATTACTGTGCAAGATGGAGGAAGAAAGTTAAGGTTTGGACTTATTAGAACACAGGGCTCCTTAAAAACATAGCTTTCAAATCAGTATTTTTTTTTACATTCTTTCAAATTTATTTGTGCATCTCTAGGGTTCGAATCATCTTGTCATCCTATCTTCCACCCAATTAATTTCTTTTGCTTGATCTTAGTGCCAACAAAATAATTCTAGATCCTGGAAACCGTACTCATCCCTAACGTCTTATATGTTTCCAATCTTTCATTCATGTTTTGTGAACATAATTATAAAAATGTATTTTAAGTAGGACACTGGGCAGTTACTGGGGTAGCTGTTGTCATGATATCTCCTGGCTGAATCCAGGCAAGATAGAGCTTTTTGCATATTGAGCTAGGAAAAAAAGTTAAACTCAATTAGTTTAATCAGCACAACTGTTTGTGCTTGAGAATCTGCTCTGGTGTAGCTGTCCCTGTTGCCAGTTGGTGACTGCTAAATCAGAGCTGTCCCCAACTCTGAACAGTGCGTAAGGGCCCCTACAAGTGAAATGTGTATAGTGGCAGACCAGTGTACCCAGTAAAGTAATCCCTTCCCATGTGCACTTAAACAGTAAATTTTACTCATCATTCATTTGGAAAGCAAAGCAAGTTTTAAAGTACAGTTTTCATCTCAGTTGCTATGTGGTTTTAGAACTAACCTGCTTCAAACTAATGTTGTTCCATAAGTAGAGTCTTTTGGGATTTTCTCTTCAGTTTATATAACCTTCCCCTTTAGTGCACTTGTCAGAAATTCGGTATAGTTTATTGCACTCTTACACAGGCCTTGCTCCAGGCTTTGCCTCCAGATGGCTGTGGATCCCATCAGTGGGTCGCTTCCACTTCAGCAACATGGCTTTTCCTTCTGTTAATGAGTGTAACAATGCTGACACTGCTGTGAGATTGGCTGGAGGAAACTGAAGTGTTATTTAACAATGGAATGTTCCCTAATCTGGTGTGCTACACACCTCTGCAAATCCGTCTGCATTATATCTTTCCTTCTGCACTCCAACAAATTTATTCTACTGTTTGCATGACAATGAATCTGAGGATTGCAAGAAGCTACAAGTATCTCCTGACAGGCAACCATTGGTGCTGATCTGGAGTCCAGGTATGACATGAAGTCAATGGACTTAAGTAGCCCTCTCCAAGAGAGAGGATCAGATACCAAAGGTGTATTTATTATTGTCCTGAAAGCTTCTTAATTGAATGGTTTATCAAACAGACAGCTTGTTATCACTTATCTCCAAAAGAGGATCTACCACTTCTACAATGCGTGGCTCTGTCAAAACTCTTAAGCATGATGAGATGGAGACAACTCATAAGCTCAGGGCTAAGGATGTGCTCAAATATCATGTTGGCTCCCTTCCTGAGCCCTCTTATTAATCTTGGAATCAAGGAAAGGTCACTACAGAGGGTTAGTATTTGTCCCCCAGTCTTCTATCTGTATGTTCTTGTATTTCATTACAGTAAATATTCCTAGTAACTCTACCTTCTGATGAAATAATATTTGTCTTATGATTGTCTGAGAATACGCAACTGTGTTATGTATAATGACATTTGGGAGAACGTAATTTGAGTTTAAGGGAGTTATTTTTTCCCACAGCAGATGTATAATTCAATTAACACTAATGTTAAATCTAGATATCACTTTACCTCTGCTGCACTGCACAGGTAATTACTTTCTGGTTAACTTAAATTACTTTGTAGTTGCAACGATGAAGTTATTCTTAATGCATTTAGAGTACTAAGTCTTGTTTTTAGGACTAGTGAATCCTGTGTCTTATTCTGTACATTGTAGCATTGGAAAATGATGTGATTCCTTCTACTGTAAGTACCCTGTTTAAAAACAGTGTTAAAAAGAATTAATGAAAACATTCAGAGTTAAGGAATTCTGGCTCAAAGTTGGAATATATGAACATTTTTTCCTGTCCCTGAACAGGATGTCTATAACCAAACATAATGAATCCACAGCTCTTTCAGGGAGTTACTCACATGAAGCTAAGAACAGGTGTGTCTTCACAACCAGGTTGATGTGCATGGTAATCCCCAGACATCAATTAAAATCAAACATTTTATCTTTGTGCTATTATAGACTTTTAACTGGAATATGGCTGTATATGTCTTCATGTTATGGTACTGTGTGTTGGAGGGAAAGAAAAGGTTTCCATGCACCAGTGAGCTCGGTAGGATACTGTGCAGTGTCTTCCACCTGCTCTGACAAAGGGGAAGGAGGGTTTGTGCCTTTTTTGTTCAAGCCCAAACTTTACATGAACTGTCATCTGCTTGTGCACTGATTTAAATGAGACCTTTTTGGGCCCCTTTTTTGTTGAGACAACTTGATAGTAGTATCTAATTCTGCTTTTTAGTTGAACCTAGCTCTTCTCAAGAGTTAATCTTTCAGCTGACAAGCTCTGCTGGAATGATGTATTGACAAAAAGCCAGGGACTCTGGCTGAGTTATTTTTATTTTTTTTTTCCGCAGTATTCTCAGAAGTACTTTTGGAATGGAGGGCTTCTCTTAAAATACCAATTGATATGTAAAACCCACAAAATATATACTTCAAGGTCTAAACCCAGTTTATTCTCTGATAAATGGTCCTTTGGGAAAAATCAATTACAGTGCCAGGAGATAGAGTTTAATCATGTCTTTTGAAAGGCCAGATGAAAATGAAAGGTCATACTCAAATTTATTCCTTCTTACAGAATAAATGTTTAGTGTCTAGAACTATCTTGGCCCCATACTTATATATGTGTGTGTATATATATTTATACTCATACACACACACACCCCCCACACACACATCCAAATTGCCCTGTTCAGTGCATTCTGTCATAACAACCTGATCTTCAGCTACGCAGATTTATGATTAGTGGCACATAGAAGGATATATAGGTTTGTTCCTGTGAGGGCATAACAGGATGACAGATCTGACAGTTGCTGCTATTTTTGCCTTAAAAAAACCCCAAAATTCTCTTTAAGGAAGAGAAACAAGAATGAGGAGGGAAAGTAACCCCAGGGCAGCTTCTTCAAAATAATTACAAATAATGCACAATAAGTTCATTAACTAAGTCTAGAAGATGTAGGTTCATCTAAAATAGATTCTGAGAATCCTTATTTGCTATAACCCTGCATTGTATTTTGTTGTGGAATTAGATTCTGATATCTCTCTCCTTTACCATGTTACAGAACATAAGGTTGTTAATTATTGCTGTAGGGGTAGGTTTACAGATTTTCCTCTCAAATCGAAAGTTTATCTTTTCCCCCCATGAAAAATGAAACCATACTGAAAAATGTGGAGCCTTCACATTTCTTGGTATAAAACTCTCAGTATGAAAGCCTTGGGTTTAGTGTTTAAGGTCTCTAGCTTCAATATAAAGCAGAAAATTTCTTTGGTGCAGGTGTGGCTAGGTGAAATTACATGGTCTCTTCAGAAGGAAGTAAAATATAACCATAGTAGTTCCCTGTGGTCTTGAATTTACGAGTTCCTGAAAATCTACAGCACTGCACGGTCTTTGATGAATGTTTACCATGCTCACTGCTCCTGGAAGTTAATCAGTTGACAAATACGTGCAGAATGGAGGGGGAAGTAGTGCAACTGATAGTATTCAGGCTCTTGTACATCTTCACTCAAAACCCATGTTTTTTCCTAGACTGTCAATTTCTCAATTTTAGGTAGCATCTAAGAGTTTATATGTTACATGTCTATAATTCCGCATAATATATTTTATATATATATATATATATAACATAATATATAATAATATATAATAATATAACTGCAACATGTTCACTTGCTTATTTTTAGTAGTGGATATCTGATCCATTACAGGTTCGTGCTCTCAAACTTTGTCCTCAGTGCCAGTGAGACTAACACTGCATTGAAGTCTAAAGTGTGTATTTTTATGTCGGTTTCTTTACAGAGTTACTGCTTGTACTTGGGAAGAGCATAGACATCGTTCTGAAGGTCGTGTGCTGTCCACAGGTGAGGCATGCCGCTTGTGAACGTTGGTTTTATAAGCACATTTCTTATTGTGTGTGTCCTCGTAATTATTCATTTACACTGATTCTTAGGCAGGAATGCAAAATTATTTAGATCCTGTTTTCTGGTGATTTTCTTCCCCTCGTGTCACTGTGCACCAAGGTGAACTGGTCTAGGAAAGATATTATATGGGCACCTGTCAAATTGCATCATCCTGAGAGGAGGGTATGGTGTTGTGGTACATATGGGGAGGTGAAAGAGATTCTGTTCAGTGAAACCTCTGAGCAAAATACTAAATTGCAGTTTGAATGTATAAAAACTCTTTTGCTTTGTAATAGCTTCAGTAGTAAATCCATGAGTACTCAAACTTTGGAACAGGAAAGGCCTTGAGCTTTTAGAAGAATCAGCAGGTCCTTTCTTTCTCCCCAGACTCTGACGATGGGTAAAGCTTCATAGGAGCAAAGCTAGTGTGTGGTAGGGAGTAGAGTCTGAGGGGAATGGAAGGCTGATTTCTTCTATCACTAGATTATTTTATTTAACATAAATGTTCCCTGACTAATCAGGAGATGATTAAGGCATCAGAGATCACCAAAAACTTTTGTCCACATTATAATTTGTAAAATCCAACTGGATATAATTTTACAGAGAAATCTTTTTTCATTCCTATAAAAAAGAAGCAATAAAGAACTCATCAACTAATCCAGCTAACACTTCATATTTCACTCCTAGACTGCTCTAGTAATCAGTTATCATGCTGTGCTTCATTCTCATGTAACCTACCTCTGGGCAAAGAGAAATAATCCATTTCAATTTTAAAATCCTCCTGAAAGTAAGTGAACTTGATCCAAAGACTAGTGAAATAATTAAAAAGGTTTCCTTTAGCCTTGACATGGGGTTTGGATTAGACTGCTTTTTGACTAATAAAGTATTTAATCTGGTGAATAGACTATCCTTTTTTTACAGCATAGAATGTAAGATAGAACTGAAATAATTTAATAGCAATTCCTAAAGAACATCAAAGGTCAAGGTTTTCAGAGGTTTTGCTGTGCCAGATTTTCCATGGACAATTTTCACAACTCTATTATTTTTGACACCTTTGTAAATATCCCTAAGTGGGCTATGCAATGTCAATTTTTTTAGTTCTCCCAGGTGTTGTTTACTAGCTTTGCTCTCTTGCAGTAGCAATCAGAAATGCTAAGCAAAAGGTAAAGGTGGATGTTAAAAAGTTGGCCAGTGGCCAAGCTGAAGCAACATAGCACTTTGGGGAAATAGTGCATGTTGGACACTTTAGATGTTCATTAACTACATAAGAGGAATGTTGAGAGGTTAATTGCTATAAGTGAAACAAAACAGCAAAGATGTTGTCAAATTAGCCTACCTGACTATGCTTATGAGCAACTGAAACACTGATACAGACTGTAGAAAATCATGAAGTTTATAATCAGTTGCAGTAAATATGCTAATTATTTTAATTATTACATTTAACTCAATGGTATTCATTAGATACTTTTTAAAATTCAGTATTATCACATGCTATCAGATCAAGAATCACAGTTCGGTGAATAAAAATGTTAGTTCAAATGGCCAAGCCAGCAGTATGGCAACTTCTATCCTATTTTGTGCAGAGGAGACTAAGCCAGATCCACAAAGAAACTCTGGCAGAATCAGTGTATTTAATTCCAAAAACATGGCCCTGTACACCGTGGTGTAACTGACTCTGCAGATGCCTAAAGCACCTTTCCATTAAGTCTGTAATACGCCCACAGCCGTGCCGAGAACTACTTTGTGTTTCTCGGGGCTGATTACCCAGAAACTCAGACAGTGTCTTGCTTTAAATCCTCTTGGAGGTTTCCTGGTGGGCTTCTCAGAGTGCTCCTAGTAACAGATCGCAGACTTGAGCTCCAGCTGCTCATTCTTTAATTTGCACCCTAAGGAAGAACTGCTGCTCTTCTTCCGTGGACTGGTGTAAAGGCTAGAGGATTTGTCTAGCAAATGGGAGATTTGAATTTGTTTACCTTGTTTGTCTGGAATATTTTAAACCATGGCTTCTCAGGACAGATCTATATTTAGTAAGGGTTGCTTGATGTTTTGAAAGAAAAATGTATGTTCTTGCCCGTTGGGCAGGGTAGGCAGAGCTTCCGAGGAGAAGGTACTCTTTGTTGTAGCGCTGCGTGAAGACCTTACTCTCCTGTCTCTTACCCTCTGTCCAGTCACTTTTGTCAAGAGCCTTTCTTTATTTGCTAAATTCCAACAACATCCAACTTTTGGATTTTGGATGCTAGAGGAGTTTAACTCTCCATGTGAAAGGTAACTCATGTGCCTAATGGAATTGGCTGCGCCTCAGCCTGAGAACCTACAACAGAGGTAAAGCTGTGCCTAGCTCAGGTGACTTGAATTCATTATTAGATCTGGCCTGCAGCAATTAGTAACGGAGGAATTTTCTTAGCAAAGATGCCAGGTTGCTGCATACATAATGCAGATCCCAGTGATTACAAGGAGCTAAGATGAGCTGTGCATGCTAGCCCCCAGCTGATCCTACCCCCAGCTTCCTCTTGGTGATTTCACAACGTGTGGTAGAAATCACAGAACAAAGCTCTGCTTTTGCCCTGTATCTATCCCTTCTATAAGCCGTAAGAGTTAGCTGACCTTTTCTATTCATGGGTGGCAGGCATCCAGCTGTCCATCTCAGATGCATAGTTTGTTTTCTGTGACATAGGTAAATAGATGCCAAAAGAATCTTAATCTCAGAGGATAAGTCTTTACTAACTGTTATCTCAACAAAAGCTTAGCAGGGACTAGAGATTTATAACTGAGCTGCACTGCTGACTTTGTTAGAAAAGATGCACGAACCTCTTACAAGCTTGTAATCTATGTGCAATAAAACCAAGGCACTAAGAATTGCTTTCCTATGTGGCAGAACCTCAAAATATCATGGTTACGGAAATCTATTTGATTAAAAGATTCAGGGAACCTTAGCTGTGTATGAAAAATGAAGAAGATTAGGAAACTCCTTTTCAGAATCCAATAGCAAAATGGATGTGTAACAAAAAGACAGATGTTTCTTTGCCTAAATTGTAGTTCCCCTGATACATGCTTGGACATTTGCATGCAGGTCCTTCACTGCAGGCTATTCCATTCCTGCTGAGATGCAGCACATACTATTTCGGTGTTACATTAGTGGAACTATGGGCTTTTTGAAACTTGAAGAGTATTTGCTGTTATCTGCCTGAAGTGTACTCTGCAGACAGACTTTGTGGCTAACCATTCAATAAAAAACATTTTGTCCTGTCTATATAGTATTTTATATTTATAACTATTTCAATGTTGAAAATAACTGTGGAACACAACCCTCAAAGTTCTGTTTCTTGTCAGCCAGTGAAATCGCTTAATTGTCTGACAATCTGAGACATTTTACCACGTATATTTCCCCTTCATCAAGGTTTAGTTCTGTTGGCTCCACTTATACATTTCTGGCTAATTGGACAGGATGTCCTAGTAGACAAACTTTTGCAGAACTCAAGGTATAATTTAGGTGTGGAAAAAAGCTGCTTTATCTCAGTATTTGATTCATTAAAACACAGGAATTTTGAAAATTGCTTAATATCTGCTTTAAATCTTGCATCACATACAATAAAATTAATCAAAGAGGAGGTTTTTTTTGTATTGTTGTTAAGTTCATATAGAAAGATTCAGAGAGACATTAATGCAACTGTATATACTAAGTTAGTACTATCCATTCCAGACTCCCACAACAGAAGAGATGTTGAGAGACAATAATTACGCTAATTCACATAAATTATTAAGTTCTGTGGAGTGAGACTTTCTGGTCATTGGAGCTTCAGAGGTAGTTGAGTAAAGAGATTCACTGTGTTGCCTCTTCTGTGTCTTCAAGTCTTGCATCTTGCACATCTACTTGCACCACCAAGATTTTGACATAGAAGTACCTTGGGCTTTTTACCCTGAGGCTGAAAGCAATGGAGAACTGCTGGAAATGCAACACAACTGAAAAACATTGCTAGATCATGTTGCAGTGGTGTGGTTCCAAGTGGGGGTGAAGACAAGAGAAAGAAGCTGTTAAGCTTACTATAGTACTTTTGCCTGACCAAATAAAACTAGCCTGTCTACTCCAAACAGGGTAGTCAACACTGCAAAACCTGATGAAACATTTGCCTTGAATGAGGCATTCCAGGATGAGGTCACCATTGGTTGTGGAGGAACTTAAGGAAAGGTTGGAAGTCATTTACCCCAAAGTTTTATAGATAGTTACTCTTGGCAGCTTCAGTGCAAGTTGAGCTCAATGCCCTTTGTGTCCTGTCGGTCCCGTGTGGCCGAAGGGACTGTTGGCACACCAAGTGCTCCGAGCCAGCCTAGTTAGACATGTATGTGCAAGTTAACTTGTATGTTTGTGGCAGTGTGAAAATGGGAGCTGGCAGAATAAAAGGACCCAATAGGAAAGGCATTTCATTCGAGGAGCAGATAAGAATTTAGCATTGCCGTGTTTCACTGCTCAGCATGTAAAACATCTGTTTAATTCCTTTATGTCTTGGGTGTCCTTGTGGCTAAAGATTTGACATTCACAGATTTTTTTAGACAAGTACATGCTAGTGAAATGTTCCTTTTTAGTACCATATACTGTAATTCAGTGTTTCCATTTGTTTTAGAAGCTGGCATAACAGAATAATTTCTAATGTAATGTCCTCCAGTTGTCCTCTGCTGAAATCTAAGCTATCATGCTGAGAGGCAGAATACAAAAGGTAATTTTCTGATAGATGCATGTCAGGAAACCTTAGACAAAACTGCTTTGGGTGTAGAATATATGCTTGCCAGGCTTGTAACCTCAAAACTTAGTTGTATATTACAATGTGTAAATCAGTTATTTCTATTTGTGACGTATTGCTGAACACAAATACATAAAAAGTAATTTATAGAATATTGATCTTTTTCTAGGTAAAATACAGATATTACTTCAACCTTTAGTATGCTGTGTATGTATATCTGCCTTTGTGTGTGTGTTTGTATATACATATCCACTCTCCCCCATCCCACCCCCCATCCACATGCACAATGTGATTGTTCAGCCTGTAAAGAAAGAAAAGCAGATCTGCCATTTTGACGCATGCATTGGTTTAATTTATTTGTAGCTGTCATTTGGTGTTCTGGTGTGATTTTGGAAAGTAAAATGAAAAGTTAATGACATTTTATAAAAGAATAAGGTATTTTTTAATTTTTATTTTAGGAACAGGACAAAGTTGCTGCTGGTAGTGTTACAGAATAAAGGCCAAGCCATGAAAAATGTCGTTTAGACAGCTTTGGAGACAGGGAGCCTTTGTTTTTCTAGAGACAAGATTATACTTCCCACATAACAGCCGTTTCACATTGCTGAAATCTGTTCTGTCATCACAGATCAATAAAACAAGTCCACTTAACAGGATTCCTGGAAGCAGGAAAACATGGATTATTCGAAAAAACTACAATTCTGTTTTCTGGTTTATTACACAGAGCTTTTGTCTTTTTTGGGTTGTTGGATTTTTTTACTTTTTTTTGAGAGATCCATGTTGAAAAAGCCATTTTTTTTTTCAATGAACAGAATCTGAGCAGATTAGATATCCTTATCCCTTTGTTTTATAGAAAATGAAATAGCTTTGAAATTTCAGAACTTAAGTGGCACTGAGAGATCGCATGTAGCTTCTGAAGGTACCAAAATAAAAGACAGAGCCAGGACATTCCCTGTGGTGCAAAAGAAAGGAACTCCTCTCTCTGGTGTGTGGAAGGTACCTCCAGTACACAGCCTCAGAGCCTCTCTTCACAAAAGTCTCAAGCAGAAGCGTAGTTTATACCCTACTCTAAATATTCTTATAGCTTTCAAGACTATACAGTGGGTGCAAAAGAGGTGAGGAAAGAGTTCAAAACCTTTCCTTTATTTGTTCCCGGTGTAGGAACTACCTGCTTTGACTTTTTCCTAGGATTAATGCAGCTAAACAGGATCATTTTGCCACCTGGTTCTCCATGTGATTTTGTGTATGAAGAGTCAAAGCTAATTTTTTTGATTTTTAAAAGAAGTGTGCAGAATTTTTTCTTTCTATGTAGTCTTTAACTTTGAGCTTTCATGATCAAGACCAGAAAAGATAGATAAGTGCAAAGAAGATGCGTTACATACAGGATCAGAAGTATATAAAATTTGGAATAAAATTCTACCAAGAATTATTTAAACAAATTGTGTATAGCAGATACAGATGATTAAAAAGAGGTTGCTTGTAGAGGGGAATGCATGTGACCTCATTTTGAGTCCAATACTTTACAAAGGCATGCTGAAAGAAATGCTGCAAGCCACCCAAGGTGATGAATATATCTTGTACAAAAGGACAAATGCCAGAGTATTTGGAGGGAAAATGTTTTCTAAGCACAAATAGAAGCAGGAAATATAAATTGGAAAATGTGTATTGAATGAAGTATTTGTTGTGAAGTGTCCAATGCTACTGTGACTGCTAGTTGTCTTTGCTACTTCGGGTTATTTCTGCTCAGCCTGCAGGTAGATATAGATGGTGTCTATGGGGCTGGTATACTCGCTATCACATAAAGTTTTCTCTAATGTAGTCTAAATGTCAACAAGATAAGCAGATTGAATTTACTTTCAGTTTTCGTGTTTGATAAGGACAACCAAATCAAGAAAGCAACCAACAGGGAAGCAGGCATGTAGTTAACGGGTTTTGTCTTAGCCCAAAAAGGTATGAAATGCAAAATTCCAAAGGGAGAAAGATTTGCGAGCATTTATCAAATGATGAGGTCATGCTTATACTTCCCTTTTTTCACAATATGCACTTTGGATGTCTCCATAAATTTGAGTCTGCCCTTGCAGAACGGACGGCTAAAAGAGATATCACCAAAAGCTCTAGATTTATACTTACCAATTGCCGAACCCAGAAGCACTGAAAGATTTGCCGCTGTAGTTTGACTTGAATGGTTATGTCAGTTCCCATCAACACAACTAATGTTTGTGCAGTGTGAGCTTTGGCATGAACAAGAATAAAGAACGTTTATTGGGGATATCTGACAGCCATTGTTGAGGAGCAAGAGAGAAAGAACAGCTGTTATCTTTCATAGAGAACCTCTGCTACTGCACATCCATGTAATGGGATAAGGAATTCCCCTGTATTTGTTTTCTTGAGCATAAGCGGTGGCACAGAGGCGTGGGGCAATAGAAGAATGCAGGAATGGGGGGATGCATAGGCAGAAACCTCAGCTCCATCTCTGCCAGACCATGGACAATCACAGGTGGGTGAAATCACCACCGTCTCCACTGCTCTTCCCTTTCCAAACGGGGCACATGGTGGGTTTGCATGAAGACAGGAAAAGGCAGAGGCATTTATCAGGCTGTATGGTAGCGCTGTGCTGTGGAAAGAAACACCCAAATGTGTTAGATGCTTATGGTAACTGCTGATGTGCACATCTGGATGTGATCCTTGTTTCTGTTCCATTGCACGTGGATCAGATTAAAGTTGAGGCCCAACCAGTATGGAGTAAGAACTAAACAGCAGAGAGAATCCAAGCTTAGTCAACTGGTCTGTTGTGTTCCCCCAGCCCCTGGTGGTTACGATGGTTTATTTTAGCTTTTGGATATTCACTGTCCTTAAAAGCCAGGCAGCCATTTTCTGTAGTTGCCCGTCTGACTGCAGATCGCAGGGCCTGGCTCCGTGAAAGGCTCAGCAACCACAGCTGAGTATCCCAGAGGACGAAGACCTCCATGGATATGAGTTAAGATAACATTTACCACCTTACTGTTCACTGCTGAGTAAAATGAAAAGTCTAGCAACAAATTTTAGCTGATCTTTAAAAGACACAGATACAGTTTTCATCTGAATTGCTTTTATTGACTCTCTACCAGAGTAGGCTTGCTGATTCTTTACTGGCATTCACCCAATTAGTCTGCAGAAATTAGAGACACATGAAAGATTGGCCTGGCTGTTATTCACAGAGCAACCTTTACTCCATGTGAGCAATGCTACAAGAGGTTCACATGGAGCTGAACCAGTATATCCCAGCTGCAGCAGTGTGGAAGTCTAAGGTAGGTACTCTGAGCTATGCGTGATACCTGGCCTTTGTGAAACACCCTTTTTAGTGGGCAAGCATGTTATACATTTTCAAGAACTTATGCAATATTTCCTGTTAAAAAGGTAATGGACAGTGGACCATGTAACTTTGTGCAAAGAGCACTGAATTGAATGATAGGGCAAACTTTGGTTCAGTCCGAGGATTTGTCTCCAATAAAAGTGGTGAACACAGGCAAGAGATCATCCCCCATATGTCTTGGGTGTACACATGCCAACTTTTCCTTTTGAATAGCTTTGAAAAGCACTAACTACATAAGAGGTAGGTATGTCATATATCGGGAATATGGCAAACACAGGATACTTTATACGATTTGAGCTACAGACAGTTTATTCCTCATTTCTAGGCTTTGGGTTTTTTTTTTTATTCTGGTGGCTAACATGTAAAAATGTAATTTCTTTTTTAACATTGATTATTGCCTTATGTATAGGTCACAGCTTAAAGATTTTTTGTTATTTTTCTGTCTATACTAGTTTAATTAATCAGAGACTAAACTTAGAAAGATTTTCTCAGAGCGGAGTGACTAAATGCTTTGGATTTTTCAGATGTGTGCTGCCCTATAAAAGGAGTGCATACTGTCTTAATGAAGACTAGGATGCCAGAACATACTATGAAGACTTTTTCCTCCCCACAGACGAGTCCTTAATGCAAAAGTCTGAAGTCAATATACATCCAGGAGGTATGTTTTAGTGTAATTATTTCAAGCTTCATCTCTTTGTCAGAAAAAAATACGGCACTTGCCTTTAGTACATTGAGTATGTTACTAACTTTACAGCTGCCTAAGAAAAAAATCAGTCTTCCACAATGACACCAGTTTGTATCTGCTGAAGCACCCCACCTGAGCAATAATAAATTAGTCATTTGAAATGGCACTAGCGGATGGATTAATTGGTGTTAAAGAGTTCATATCCTTGCAGGTGTGAGCATGTATGAGGGACATGTCGTATATGCTTGCCCCATTCCTGTCCTCTTCCCTTACAGTCTCAGTTAGCCACTGTTGGAGGCAAGGTACTGAGCAAAGCTAAACTGTGCTGTGACCTAGTGCTGCTCTCAGTCACATTGTGATGTTCCAGGTGTGACTACAGAGATGGTTATAGACAGATTCATGCTGCTTGTTAACATTGATTTGGGAGCGCACCAACCGCTGTGCATAGCACAGTACAGCGCTGTGTCTGAATTAATAAGCCGTGCTAAATTCAGTGGGCAGAGAGCCACAATGATGTGGCTGCACAGTTTCCAGGCTGAAGCTGGGTCATGATCCACCAGATTGAGCACTGGCAGAGCTAATGTGTGATTGTCTGCATTGTTTGTCTCTTGGCAAACTGAGGAAGACAGAACTGGATCAGCAATGCTTGGGTTACATTTGGAATGTTCTTTTTCCAAACATGACGCGTTGGAAATGTTTATTTCCTCTGCCTCCTCCCTTCCAAAGGAAAAAAAAAAAACCAAAAAAAAACCCCAAACAACCCCC